>CM076580.1:1670337959-1670523083 GCA_034641835.2 Pinus albicaulis | reverse complement strand
GGAATTGGTGGACAAGGGGCTGATCAGAGAAATTTTGAGTCCATGTGCAGTACCAGCAGTATTGAGCCCAAAGAAAGATGGAGGCTGGAAAATGTGTACTGATTCCAGAGCAATCAACAAGATAAAAATCAGGTACAAATTCCCTTTTCCTAGAGTTGAGGATTTAATGGACTGTTTGAGTGGTGCTAAATATTTTTCAAAGATAGATTTGAAAAGTGGATACCATCAGATCAGAATAAGAGAGGGTGATGAGTGGAAAACTACCTTTAAAACAAATGAAGGACTGTATGAATGGATGGTAATGCCTTTTGGGTTGTCAAATGCACCTAGCACTTTCATGAGACTTATGAATGAAGTATTGAAGGAATTCATTGGTAAATTTGTGATAGTGTATTTGGATGATATATTAGTTTTCAGCAGAACTAAAGAAGAACATTTAAGGCACCTTAATCATGTCTTGAAAAAGATGCACCAAGAGAAACTGCTGATAAATTTAAAGAAATGCTCATTCATGAAAGAAGAGTTGGTGTATTTGGGCTTTGTTGTTTCTGCAGAAGGATTGAAGATGGACCCAGAAAAGGTTAAGGCAATTGTGGAGTGGCCTTCACCCAGGAATGTTTTTGAGGTAAGAAGTTTCCATGGACTTGCTAGTTTTTATAGAAATTTTATAAGAAACTTCAGTAAGATCAATGCACCCATAATTGAGACAATAAAGAAGAGAAAACAACCATTTAAGTGGACTGCTGAAGCAGAAAGAAACTTTAAACTTTTGAAGCAAAAGATAACTGAGAAGCCTGTTTTGATTCTGCCTGATTTTACCAAACCATTTCAAGTGAAGTGTGATGCCAGTGGGGAGGCCATTGGAGCTGTGTTGAGTCAGGATGATAGGCCTGTAGCCTATTTCAGTGAAAAACTAAATGACACCAGAAGAAATTATTCCTCTTATGAGAAGGAATTCTATGCAATTGTTCAAGCATTGAAAAAGTGGAGACATTATTTGATGTCCAGGGAATTTGTATTATATTCTGATAATCATGCTTTGCAGTATATTGTACAATAGCCCAAGTTGAATCATAAGCATGCCAAATGGGTTGAGTATCTCCAAGGTTTTAACTTTGTTTTGAAACACATAAGTGGCCAAGCAAATAAAGTAGCTGATGCTTTGAGTAGGAGGCACATGCTTGTTCAAGAAACCAATTTTGAAGTTGTAGGGTTTGATTTTCTCAAAGAATTGTACAAAACAGATTCAGATTTTAAGGAAGCATTTGAGGCATGTTGTAACCCTGTTCTAACAGATAGAAGCTAGTGGCTGGATTATTTCTTGCAGGAGGACTTACTATTCAGAAGAAACCAACTGTGTGTACCAAAATGTTCCATGAGAGAAAATTTGATCAAAGAGAAGCATAGTGGTGGACTTGCTGGACACTTTGGTACTGATAAGACTTATGAGCAGCTGAGTCACTTCTATTTCTGGCCTAGGATGAGAACAGAAATAGATAAGTTTGTGAAGAATTGCAAAATCTGTCAGTATGCTAAAGGAAGGAGACAGAATGCAGGATTGTACACTCCCTTGCCTATTCCAGATAGGCCTTGGGATATGGTGAGTATGGATTTTGTTCTAGGATTGCCCAAGACTCAGAGAGGGAATGATGCAGTCTTTGTTGTAGTGGACAGATTCTCCAAAATGGCACATTTTATTCCATGTTATAAAACTAGTGATGCCACCCATGTTGCTAACTTGTTTTTCAAAGAAGTTGTTAGATTGCATGGGTTGCCCAAGAGAATTTTTTCAGATAGAGACACCAGATTTGTGGGCCATTTTTGGAGGACACTGTGGAAACTCGGTACCAAACTAAGTTTCAGCTTAGCTTATCATCCTCATACTGATGGAAAAACTGAGGTAGTGAATAGGAGTCTGGGAAATTTGTTGAGAAGTCTTGCAGGAGAGCATCCCAAGCAGTGGGACCATATTTTTCCCCAGGCAGAATATGCATATAATGACTCACCAAACAGAAGCATAGGGTAGAGTCCATTCCATATTTTCTATGGAATGCACCCCAGATGAATATCAGAGTTAAGAAATCTGGGAAGGGCAGAGATGAGAAGTGCTGATGGTGAAGAATTTGCTTCAGAGATGCAGGCCATACATGAACAAGTGAAACAACAACTACAAGGCAGCAACATCAAATACAAAGGCAGAGCAGACTTGAGCAGAAAAGAAGTTCATTTTGAAGTAGGAGATCTGGTTTTGGCACACTTGAGAATGGAGAGATTCCCAAAGAAGCAGTATAACAAACTGAAGTTCAAAAAGATTGGGCCATGCAAGATACTTTGAAAGTTTTCTGCAAATGCTTATGAGATTGAATTTCCACCTGATGTTGGAATATCTCCCATTTTTAATGTTGCAGATTTGTACAAGTATGAAGATGATGGTGCAGAAGAAAGATTAGCAGACAAGGGACAGATTGAGTGGAAAGAGCAGCTACCTCCAGCGCAACCATTGCAACCAGAGAAGATATTGGACAAAAGAATGTTCAGGAAGATCAGAGGACAAGAGTACTTTCAGTACTTAATCAAATGGAAGGATAAGCCAGAGGAAGATGCCACTTGGATGACTGAAGGAATGTTGCAGAAGATAGGCAGATCAGTGGAAGAGCTCATGGATAGGAGCCCATGAAGAAAATTGCCCTCGAGAGTCTGATGCAGGGGCATTAGACACTAGCCAACAATGTAGGAGGTTTTTTCCACATGTTGTGGCTAGGGTGGGTTCGAAAACAATTGAATTTTAACAACTAGGTGTTAATACCTCAGTTGATTGTATCATTTATATTAGTCAGGCTTTGTAGAAGTCGAATAGTTCATTTCAGTCCATCTGTCATGTTTCAGTTAGTTGAATTATTGTAATTAGGCTTTTGATTTTCTAAACGGTCCTCACAGAGGAACCGAAGAGACACATTATAATGTATATAAATTGTATTCCTCGGATGTATTGAAGGAGGAGGAAGAGAGGAGAGATTTCTGCAATAAAATCTGTGTGTTAACAATTGCTTCCAGTTAAATAATTTCAGTGCTTGTGAAGAAATTGTTTAATTGTGAGGCGATTGAACTCTGTGCGTATATAATTACTGAGTTGAACTATTGTATAGATTCCACACCCCTATATCTATTGTTTCTCTCAAAATTATCTGAACAAACCCTGTTGAATTAATCCCACCCGCAGGCGAGGTCTATGTAGAGAAAATGTGGTCGTGAACTCTGTTTAAATGATAGTAAAATTCCCGCTTAATAAAGAGATAAATTTGTTTTACCATCGGAATCCAGACCATAGTTAACAAACGGAGAGCATACGGAGAATAGCGTAACCCGACTTAAACCTGTGGCCAATCACTGTTCTGAAACCGGAAGTGGATTTGCGAAGCCCGCCTGCCCATATCGCACCACTTTTGTGGAGAAAGCGGTATTCTCCAATTGCGAACAATTCCATAGAATAGTCGACACGTGGTGTTGGGCGAAGTTCCAAAACCACTATCATTGCGCGCCATCGCACGTTAATGTTCGACTAGGGAGGCCGTGCGATATCGTTGTATGCCGTTGATCTGAAGGGAAGCCATCGGACGGTGGTCGCATTCGGAAGATCGAAGGATAGCCAAGGTACGGTGCGTATATTGGATTGGCTATTGATTATATGTGTGGGCCCGAAGTCAAAGGTTCGTTATAAGGTTGGTTGTTTGAAAAGCGCCGAGTATTAATATAAAGTGTTCCATTGGTGAAGAAATTGGGTGATTTACATAAACCCCGGAAAATTCAACTTTTACCGTATAGTTAAATCCGAGTTGGTGCCTATTTTATATTGGAGATATTACGGTGTCCTAAGGGTTGATATATTTAAATCTTTCCAAAGTTGTTGAATGTGTTTATTTATCAATTTCTCTGAAATTGATAAATAAAGTTACAAGAAGTTGTGGAAGACCATGTGGCGAGGAACCAAGTTAATTGAGAGAAAATGCTGACAGAGCGACAATAAAAAGACCAGCTCTCCTTAGGGGCCGACTTTCAGTTTTTTTGCCGTCAGCAACTATTGAAATATCCTTAGAGCATTTAAGTAAGGCACTTTATATCTTCCATCACCTTTTTCCTTTCAATATCCTTTAAACGATTTTGTTGATATTTAATGTTTGAAATCACGTTATAATTCCTTGATTATATGTGTTTTGGGACTTTCCCTTTGAAATTACCCAAAAATACCCTGGCAATTTTATCTTCAGGATGCATGTCTGACCCTATTGTTCAATATTTTGATTGATAGTAGTAAACTTAGAGAGTTAGGGGGCTCTTGACTTGGTTTTGCTGAAGCATAATCTCATTATCTACTTTTTAAGAATCCCCCCGAGTTGAGGAGAGTTTACCATGGCAAATAACTCCAGGAAGGAATCTAGTTTGTAGTACAGAACATGCATCGTGTATTATCAATTCTTAATTGACAACAACTAAAGGTCATCTACCTCATCAATTCCTTCCCATTTTGTATTTTTATGTTATATTCCTTAAAAAAGTGTCAAATTTCTCTCAAAGTAAGCAACCACTGAATAAAATAAAAAATAGTTGAGATATGATTGAGAAATGGTCATTTATTTATTGAAAGGATCTTCACAATTTCTTTGGTTGTTTTTCATCTCAAGAAACAAGAAATGACCTAAGAAACTATCGTGATGTAATATCAGAAACAACATGGTGCAATGGCCATTTTCAAAGCCAAATGATGTCCATTGAGGACATGGCCTTTATTTGGTTCCTGTTTCATAGGAGTTTCGGGTAGAAATGGAACTCATTTGTACCATTTCTAGTAGTAAAAAGGGAAAACCTTCTTTTTCCATGGGAAATAATTTACCTTTCCTTTTTCAAGATAATATAAATCACAAAAAATATGAACTATACTGCACACATTCTTGGATAATGTGAAAGTGGAAAAGGAATACCCTACACAAGTGATGCACACATGTACATTTTAACACTAATAGATTTTTGTAGTTGAAATGAAATTCTTGTTTTCATTTAAATGTAGGGTTTTTAAAGCAGGGAGAAATAATGGCTGCCAAATTAATAAGCGTTTCTTTGGGAAAAATTTAAATCTTTTATTGGGTGATGAAGATAATAGAGGGTATTGAATCTTGATTCTTGACATTGTGTTTAACTTGAATAACTCAAATGATTATAAATATCAGTGGATGAGTTCTTTTTTCAAGTATGTCACTCAAAACTCTTATGTCAAAGCATTGTATGATGGCTAGCATTTGCTTGTTTCCCTTTCTTCAGTTCAATGTAAAAATTATATTAATATATTGGAGCACGAATGATAACTAAAATTGTTTGCTCTGCAGTATATCCAACCCCAAGATTATGAAAAGTTTTCTCAAGTGGAGCTATTGGTTATTGATGAAGCAGCTGCAATTCCATTGCCTGTTGTAAAGGCTCTACTCAGGCCATATTTAGTGTTTCTGTGCTCTACTGTAAATGGGTAATAATTATAAATGAGCCAGCCACAATCACAAATTTGTAACCATTCAGTTTCCATGGATAGTGATGATGATATTAACCCTATATATCAGTGACCTATATCTATATGAGAATGATCTCAACATTGACCTTGATATGGTTGTATGGATGTGACCTTTAGTATGTCATCAGAAAATCCCCAAATATCAGAAAATCCCCAAATCTGGAGAACTAAATCTCATCACTTTCGATCTGGAGTACTACCCTTGTGATAAAGTTGATGACTTTCGATCTCCCATTCTCTACCACTTTGCACTTCACCTTCAATATAGATCAGACAAAGGGAAATTCGTTACTGGGTGTTGATATGGATGAGTTTGTCGAACTAAAATCCATAGCTTAAACTTCATGAAACTGGTGGAGTCAAATTTATGCAAGCACAAACACATCTTACACATCCTCTTTGAAACTCATCCGAAAGAACATTGGAAGACATCTAGAGAGAACCCTATAGCCTAACACAATCCAATGGAATTGACCAAAAAAACCCAAATAGAGTCAACCCTACTATAGGAGGAAGGGTCTACAGTAAGAACTTACCATTTTGCAAGAGCTGAGGGCGAATGCTGAGGGAGAATGTTGTTCTGCAAGAGCTGAGGGCGAACGTTGAGGGCGAATGCAAGGCGAATGTTGTTCTGCAAGAGCTGAGGGAAAATGCTAAGGGTGAATGATGTTCTGCAAGAGCTCAAGGCGATGTTGAGGGAGAATGCTGAGGGCAAATGCTGTTCTGCAAGAGCTGAGGGTGAATGCTGAGGGTGAATTATATTCTGCAAGAGCTAAGGGCGAATGCTGAGGGCGAATGTTGTTCTGCAAGAGTGGAGGATGAATGCGTGCGTGATATCAGTCGTTAATGTAGTTTTTAATAAAATCATTTTTATGTAGTGCGCATATAAGTGTCGTATTTTTATGTAGCGCACATATAAGTGTCATTATACCAACGACGGACAAAGTGTCACTATTGCGACAGATGCCTCCAAACGTCGCAATTGCGACACTTAGACATTGTGTCGCACTTGCGACGTTTGGAGGCAGCCGTCGCAATAGCGACGCTTTGGGGCATAGTGTCGCAATTGCGACGTCTTCCTCCAAAAATTGCAATTGCGACACTTTTTCTAAGTGTCGGTATTGCGACACTTTTCTCTAAATGTCGATATAGCGACGGTTTCGGGCGGGATTGAAAAAATTTGGGGAAATTTCTGACATTTTCTCAAAAGCGTTGGAACCAAGTGTCGGAATTTGCCACAAATGTACTAGGGCTAAAATATTCAAAACCTACATGAGCCTATCATATCTAGCCTAATATATTTCATGTCATAGTCAATCCTTTATTGTGATCTCATTGAGATATCCCTCTCAGCGTGGTAGGGCTAGCTACTAGGTCAAAGTGGTCGGTGGTTACCTTTGTCAGTCTCCTTTTCAGCCTTCAGAGAACTGGTGGAGTGATAACATTCAGGTGTCGTTGCAGGGTAACGAAGTGACAGATATTCCCTGGGTGTAGTATTATTTTACATCGAATTCTAGGCCTATGGGTGATAAGCCCTAGTGTTCGTGAAGGCTGATTGAAAATTGCATAGAGCCGAGGTGCAGAAAGCAAGAATAAACTGGCTCTAAAAAGATACACAAGATCGAATCCTGGTCCACATCCAACTTCTCCAGTTGAAGATCTAGAGAAACTCATTAGGAAGTAAATATATCAACACTCATAGATTCAGTCGGGCCCATCTTCATTGGTAAGGTCTACATCATTTCTTTCAAAAACACTATCACTTGAAGATATTCCATTCAATCTAAAATTTGAATTATCTCTGTTTAGATCAAAGTCAAAAACTCATTTGTCTAAAATATTTTTTGATCCCTTGAGGTTGTCAGAAGTTACATCATTCTCTGAAATAGTATTTGATTCCCTAAATCTTGAAGATATTATATTATCTGAATAATCCAAATATGAGTCAGATTTTGATAGGAAGGTCTAGAGTCAGTTTGATAAACTTGAAAAATTAGCCAACCAGCTCCAATATATATCTGAGAAAGCTATCATCCAATATCATTAAGAGTCTTTGTTTACCCCAACAACATCTCAATCAGTTGTTGCCACCTCATCCATCCCTTCAACATCATTTCATCCTCATAAACCTTCTTAGTCTACCCCTCCCATTGTTACTCCTATACTTTCAATAAGATAATTTTCCAGTCACTCTCCAAAAGCTTAACATAGAGGGAAATCCTCTTTCTGTCATTTTCTGGAAATCTTTTCTCAGGAAAGAATGTACGGATTTCACTTATTCAGAATTTTCAGAGTTATTCCTACATCCAGTGATCACAATGTTAACAAAAACAGAAAATCCAAGGATAAATAAAGAAATGGAAAATATATTGCAGTTGTCAGAGAAGAATAAAGTTGGTGATTGGTATTTATATGAAAATCATACAGAGATCAGAGTCTTTGGGTAAAATTTGTTACCTTAAAAATTACCCAAACATCCTTTAATGAGGATCTTTGCCTTGGAGTATATCAGGTAGATCCTAAACTCTGATTCTATAAATTTCATGGCAGCAAAGAAGAAAAATCAGTTCAAATTAAAGAATCAGATAAGGCCATTCATCTGCAATCACAGGGATGCAGAGAAAGAAGCAGCAAAGCAGTTATTGGAATTCAAATTTGAAGAAAGTTTTCCTTGGAATTATGATCCACAAGGGATCCTAAGAAAACTAAGGGTTAAATGTAAATTAACACCCTTCATTCATGAAGCAAAGCCAGAGATATAAAAGTATGCAAATCAGACTGAGTGGACTGAGAATATTTTAACAGATGCAGTAAATAAAAGTGATACTAGTCACACTTTAGAGACTGCAAATCAGCCAGAAAAATACACTAAGAGAATAAGGGAAGAAGGAGCCTATGTTTCTGAAACTACAACTGAAACTAAGTTCAAATTAATATACAACAAAAGGCCTAAGTTAAATTCAGCAGGTAAAGGGAAGGTAACAGTTGATGTGGAAGAAACAAAGCTTATAGATACTAACACTGATTTACCAAAAACAGATGTTGCCACTGTAATCATCAATGAGCCAACTAATAAGAATCAGAATGAAGAACAAGTCAAAAATGAATATGCACAGTTGATAGAAATATAGCAGAGTATGGAAGCCTCTTCATCATAGACAGTTGAGGAGAAAGACCTAGACATCAAAGAAAAATACAAACAGATCAAACTAAAGAATGAAGAGATAAAAAACAATATTTATTCTCAATATCTCAAACAGACACCAAGTGTGCAAAACAAACTTTTGTTTGCATTTGATTATTCAAATCAAAAGCTAATTATGTGAGTGGTGCAGCCCACAGTCAAATCCCCAAAGATAATGGCAGATTATAAAAAGGTTGATTTGGAAGTCCAAACATATAATATTCATGCTCTTGATCAGATTGAGTTCCATAGACAGACTTCAAAAATGCTATACTCTACTGTCACAATGAAAGCCATGAGTTCTCATACTCCAAAACACCATTTCCAACATGCAAGATCAGATGAAAATGGACAAAGCATCCTTGTATGCCAAAGATCTTAGGATAAAATCCTTAGAAGAACTAGTTTTGCAGGTGGGATATGACCCTGCTAATATCAAAGTTGCAGAGTTATTGGTGAAGAAGAAGAATGAAGATATTGCAGCTTTAAGGAAACAAATTAAACTTCCTCAAAGTGAACATCCTCAAGAAAAAGAAATAATAGAAGGACAAAAAGAAAAATATGACATGATGAATTTGATTTTTCAGTTGACAACCCAAATCAAGGAAATGGAAATACAGATGGAAAAACTTGTCCAGGAGCAAGAAACACCAAAAATACCAGAGATTCCTACAATTATTCCTGTAATCACTACATTTTTTCCTTCAACTTTAGATGAAAAGTTAGCACCCAAAGAACCACTGGCTACTGCAATGCCAATAACTTCATCCACAACCTCAGTTACTGAATCATCTACAACAATAGTTCACCATACAGATGAAGCCAGAAAATTAGTGAAATCTATGGAGCAAACGTCTCTTAAGACAAATGAAATCAGTAGATTGAAATAGGTGGTAGAAAATCTTGAGAAGTCAAACAAACTGGCTTAGATAAATGCAAAAACATATGAGCAAAATGCCATCCGACTGAATGAAGAATTGAAGAAATTGCAGAAGGAATTGACATTGAAGGAACAAATATCATATATATAAAACTATCTTTGGAACAATATCATTGAAGCCATCCATGATGTATGGCCTTCAATTCAGGTAATCTTTGAATAGAGAGAGTTATTACTAGCAGCCCAAGTAGAAATTCAGAAGACTCAAAGTGAACTAGCTGACAAACCAGAGCAAGCTTTAAAACTGATCACATTCCTTAACAACAAAAACATACAAGAATTAGAAGAACTCAAGATTACTGACAGGACTAAAACTATCCTAGAAATTAGGAAAGTTACTACAAAGAAGAATCTAATGAAGCAACTAGAATAAAAGTGTGAGAATATAAATACTGCCATAACCAGGTTTATGGTGAAGTTTACAAATTTGAGGCAAAAAGGACTGCCTGACATTATGGTCATTAATGATAAATTGATGCCTAAGAATTACTATGATAAAAATATTAGAGAATTTGCAAAGGAACAGGTAAATAAACTACCAGTACAAGGCATTCCAACAGGAAGTCTTACTAAAAAGTTTTGAAGACTTATTCTATTTACAGCATGAGATAAGACACTTGTTTGTCATCAAGCCAACTTTTGCCAGTTAAACTGAAGCTGATGAAAAATTCAGGAAATTAAAGAAGATACAAATTCCTAAAGATGAGGATTGGCAGTCTCTCACAGATTTCTTATGAAAGATAAAAAGACAGATAGATGAAAGGAAAACTATTTGCTGATTTACAATCAAAACAGATTTTTACATCAACAAACGGTTTTGACTAAGGTTAAAGAGTATCCGAGTTAGAGAATATTAGTGAATAAAGAGAATCAGAGAAAGAGTATCAGACAAGGAAGATCAAATTCCAAAACAAATTTAAAATATCTAAAGCCAGCAAGGAGGACACCAAGGCAGCGAACTGCATCTTATCCTCAAAGCAATTTCTATTTTTTTGAATAAATAGGACAACTTGCTGACTTGTTAAGCAGTTGTCTCTATTATTGTTGTAAAGATATTTTATTTCCCTTAGATAATTCCTAGAATCATTCTAGAATATTTTGTAAATAAATATGTATAAATACTTCATCTTTAGAAGTATTTTGGGTGGAATAAATTGCTGGAGATTGCTATAGTTATTTTTGTTGGACTTGAAGGCTTTTGTGATTCAAATTTTGAGTAGTAGACTGGATCAAACCAATTGGCATCATACTTCAGGATTCTTGTGATGAGCATATTTCTTTGTTACATGCATCCATATATGTTTCTTCTAAATTTGAATGAATAACTAGGAGTATTACTACAGGATTTGTTAAGAGCACCCTGTTTTTAACTAGTTATCATTTCTATGTTTTCCTCTGATTTCCAGTGTAGGTAACCCTTAATTTATCCCTCTCTCATTTGACCTCTACCTACTACTTCCTTTTCTAGATCAAAGGGTTCATAATTTCCCTTTATCCCGATCATACCACCTCATAAAAACAACTTTCCAAGATCTCCAAGGGTTATCTATCTTGCCCTGAAAACATTTGACTTTTTGGCCTTGATCCCAGTTCTGTTTGCTTGATTTTGACTCCTTAGCCCAATGGACAAATAGATCTCCCACTATCCATCCCTTCTAGTGATTTTTTCCCACCAAATCAATCAAAACCAAACCAAAGCTTCACATTCATAACTAGTCTAATATTTACAAACCAAAAAAAGTTAAATTTTAAAGAGAGAGCCCTCTCTGAACCCTAGGAAGGCTAGATCCTAGAGTTTGAAGTTGGTTTGTGGTTACCTCTAGTGTTCTTTGACTAAAAAACAAAAATCTCACAACTTTAGAATTACTAGAGTGATAACAGCTTGGTGCTCAAAAACCCTCTACCTCTGTTGTTTTATGAACGAAGGAATCATGAAACAATACAATGCACTCTTCTCACAAGAGTCTGTTGCACTATCTTGACTGTCTCACACTGATCTGGACAAAATTGGGCTAGTACTTAGCCAATTATCAACCTTTTCTTAGCATGCCTTGCTCATTTAATTCATGTGGAATGAAATCCCTATTCTTTAGTAATTTTAGCCTTCCTTGACTGCGCAAACATCATGGGCAATCCTATGGTGTTTTAACTGCATTTGGGAAGTTTTCTAAAAACACAACTGATAGTTAACTTCCCTTTAACCTTTGTCTCAACTGGGTCTTCATCAGAACTGACATGCATGCATTTGTTAATAGTAAATCATCAGTCACTTGACAGATCATTGCATGTGAATTAAATCTGATTTAATTCACTTGACCTCTCACTAGTGCAACAATCAGTTACAACTAGTTAAACTGATTTTAACTTACTTAATTGATTTAATTGATTTATCATGCATTAAACTAATACACTAACTGAAACTTGGACTCTAAAACAAATAAAATCACTCTACATGCCTCACCAACCACCCTCAAATCAAATTTCATGAGATAATTGAGTTTATCACACTCAGTTAACTATTACAAGTGATTATGAGATAATATTACAATTTATTGTCCAATTTAACTAAGGGAAAATTAAATTAAACACATTTCTAATTTATTTAATAAATTTTCTTGCACACTAATGTATCGCTAGGATCCATCACTGTGTGACCTGTGATCCCACACTAGTGTGTGTGTTTTCATGTTGTTTCTGGATGCCAATTTCACTGTTTCTTGTTGCAAATTTCAACAATGTGGACTAGTATAGATTTAACACATGGATATGGGTTGTCATTGTTAACCATGTGGTACTATATGGATGATGATGTGGCACATGGTTTTGGACATAACCTTTGAATGGGCATAACTTCGTAACTAGAGCTTGTATTTGGATGAAATTTATATTATTGGTAAGCTCTTAATGATCAAAAGACAATGGTGATGTTAGAAATTAATTTCAAGGATTTTGAATGAAGAGGAAAGTTTTATAGCCCCATCTCCATAAAGTAACCTTGGAGGTTGGGCTTGGATACCCTGTAGCCTTAATCAGGGTTGATGGGGATAGGTATGTTACAATTCAAATTCCATTTAGATTAATAAATGTAGGTGCTTCATTTTAGAGTGATCCAGGAGGATCTTGTTTCGTGCAAATCGACAGAGAGGTCAGTTAGCTCCAGAAGTCCGATGTCCGGTTCAGTCTTCATACCGTTAGTTTCACCAGTAAAAAAGTCCTCAAGTTGATCATGGTTCAGTTTGGGTTCATGGTGTACTTCAGTGATGTCATGGAATGTGTGGTATTTGTCATGGTGTGTGTGTGGTAAAATTGTAAAGGTCATGTGGTGACATGTACCTAAGTAAAAAATAATAATCCTAAATGGTGCAAGTTTAGAGCTAAGGTGGAGACAATATGTAAAACCTAAAGCCTGGGTCCTAAGTTCTAAACCTTGGTGTAAATCCTAAGCCTAATTTCTAAGCGCAACAAAACTACAAATGTAATAAATTCTTAAGGGTAAAACATGTATTAAACTTTTGGGTCTAAACATTAAACTATGTTATAAAACCCAAAAAAACAACATATATTAGACTTGACCTCTAAGAGCAGACTGGGTCGGGAAATGTTAACATGTGAACAGGTGAAACCGTAGCGGAAATGTCAAACCACAACAACTAACCATCGAATGTAACGGCGACGGGAAATGTCACTGCATGTGAACAAGCAAAAGTCAACCGCGATGAAAATGTCAGCAGACCGTAACCGTAGCGTAACCGCAGGCTTGTGATCAGGAATCAACAGTTAATGTTAACCGAAGCCGCTGGGATAAACTAAGGAGTTAAGCTACAACTGCCAGAGGTTAGTTGTTCACATGCCGAAAGTTACTCATCCTCCATGTGTTTATTCTGACCTTCGGGGTCAAATTCTTATCCAAAGTTTATTTTGGGTTTTAATTTAATTGGCGCTAAGGTTGTATTTAACACACCTTATCCTTTATCACTAGGTGTCATTACATGAGAAGACTGAGACCCCAATCATGGATTTTACTCAACCAAATGCCTGATTTGGCTATCAATGGCTTGAGTTCAACTTTATAAATCCATGAAATTTTCATTGAGGTACATTGAGAGTTTGGAGTTCAAATTCAGAGGGTTAGAGGCAGTTTTTGTTTTCAGCATTGCTCGACCATCCGAAGGTAGAATTGAGCGCAGAGATAGGCTTTGGAAATTTGAGAGAGAAAGATTCCTATTTTCAGAGACTAGAAGTGCCTGCGAGCATGGTCAGTCTGGTATTTTTGTTGTGTAAAGACCTCCTTGGATCAATCCTAATAAAGTGAACGCCCATCTTGAAAGCGAACCCGGAGACGTAGTCCACGGGGGACGAACTCCGTAATCAATGTTTGTTGTTTCTTCTCTCTGTTCTTTGTTGTGTTTTCATTCTTAATTTGTTGTTGGTTTAATTCATAAATGATTTCCTTCAGTCTTCCATATTAAATAATTCATTAGTTAACGATCAATTCACTTAATGGCAAACTAATCAAACTATCTCAGCACATACTATATCACATTCAGATCATATATTTCAGTATCAGAGCAGGTTATGCTTTGTAGTAATTTTTCAGTGGATGTTAACCAGGTTGGAATTGAAACGTGGAGAAGGAAATATTGAGGAGTTTGATCCAGATATTGGAAAGCAGAAATTCATTCATCAATCAACGATGATAGGGTCTGAAAACATTGAAACCAGTGAAACTCCTAAAGTGAAGCACATGGACGATATTCAATTTCAACAAATGTTTTTGAACATGCAACAGATGTTGGGAGAACTATACAAAGATAATAAGGTGAGAGATGCAGCTTCTTCGTCGAAGACATCAAATAAGGACAAGGATAAAGGAAAAATAGATAAACCTCCTCCTCCATCATCTCCATCATCATCACCATCTTATTCTTCTTCTAGTTCTGAATCTGAAAAAGAAAAAGAAAAGAAACCTCATAAATCTCTTTTAAAACTTGATGTAAAGTTTGAGTTACCTTTTTATGATGGCGAAATGAACCCAGAGAAACTAGATAATTGGATAAGACAGTTAGAAGTGTATTGTCGGATTCAAAACATTTCTGATGATAAGACAAAGATCCAGTTAGCTACTCTTAGAATGGGGGGAACTGCTTTAATCTGGTGGGAGAGTAAAACATAGATAGTTTTAAAGCGTAAAGGTAGAATCATCTCCTCATGGTCTAAGCTTTTGAAAGCTCTAAAGAAACAATTCTATCCGTTGGGTTACACACAACAATTTATTATTGATTGGCAGAATTTGCGACAAGGTAAGGGGTAAAATGTTCAAGAGTTCACTCTGGAATTTAGGAAGAAAGCGTTTGCGCTTGGTATTCCTTTGGATACATGAGAAACTTTGTTAAAGTAAATTGGTAGTTTACATTCATATTTACAACACAAATTATTGATGTTAAATCCTAATGAATTTGATGAAGTATGTGTTCAAGCCATACATGTTGAATCAGATGGCAGGCCATTCAAGTTTTCACCAAATACATCCAAACAATTGGAGTCCAAAGACAGCAAGAAGAAGGACAATTCAAAAGGAAAGAAGACAACTACAACTTAGAAGGAAGGTGAAAGACCTACTGGTACTCACTGCCAGAGGATCAGGCATGACGAAGCTAGATGTTAGAAACTTCACCTGGAACTCAAGCCAAAGAAGTTCCAAAAGAATAAAGGTGAAAAGAAGGCCGATACAACAATCCAATAGGACTTGGATTTCGATTTAGGTGATGAAGGGAAAATCACCGCAATGGTTATGACATGTAAAAATTATGATGCTAGTTAAATTTCAAGTACTTCTGCTTCTTAAAACATTAATCACTTGGATGAAGATAAAATAATTGAGTTATTTCATATAAGGGTAACTTCTAAGCACACAAAGATAGATACATTGTTTGACACAGGGTCAGAGGAAAATTTGATATCTGAATCATTGGTTAAGAAATTGGGTTTAAAAACACATAATCATCCAAAACCATATCCATTATGTTGGTTAAAGAAACATACTCATATTCATGTTACCAAGCAGTGTCGATTAAAATTTGCCATCACAGCTAATTACATTGATGAAGTGGATTTAGATGTGATACTGTTAGACATGTGGAATAGTACTAGGGATTCCTTATCTCTATGATCATGATGCAATATTTCATAGGAAAGAGCATAAGTATCATCTTAAGAAAGATGGGATTGAATACATTGTTCGGGCACATAAAATAAAAACTCACTTGGATTTATTTAATGCTAATCAGATGAAGTGCTTAATAATTTCAAGTAAGAGATATATACTCATACTTGTAAAAGAACAACATAAGGATCTTAATGATGCTTTTTCAGGTTGTGAAACTCAGTTTAAATATAGTTTGGTTAAAGTGGTAGATTCATTTCAAAGTATATCTAAAGAACCAAAACATCTACTTCATAAACGAGAAATACAACAAGAGAAATAGTTGATTTCTGTTGCCCCTCTTCCTAAAATTAGAATATATCACAAGTCAGTTATAGAGCATGAAGAAATAAAGCAACAAATTCTAGGGATGGTTGGAAAAGAATCCATGCGACCCAGTTCATCTCCATGTGGTTCACCCATAATTTTGGTTCCTAAGAAAAATGAGACATGGGGAATGTGTGTCGATTTTAAAGTTTTTGATTCACTTAAGAAGAAAAATTTGACAACATTATTAGATCATCAAGAGCCATTTGAAGTTAAAACAAATGCTAGTGGTTATGCAATGGAAACAATGATTCACACATATCATCAGCCGCTTCAATACTTTCAGTCACATACTAAGTTGCAACAATCTCACCACTACAGATGGATGGGATTTCTTCAGCAAATTCACTTAGTAATTAAGGACAAGAAATATGTAACAAATAAAGTAGTTGATATGATGTCTAGACCATATTTGAACGCTTCAGTAGTACTGACGAAATAGTGGGAGATATAAATCTAGAGGAAGATCTAAATATCCAAGAAAATTTGTTAAGATATGTTGGAGATGTGAAAGAAGGGAATCATAAGAAAATTTGTAGATATAAATTTACCAAGAAAGGGAATAGATCTAGGCATATATTAGTGGACACCCAACTATTCCAATATCTCAACAATTCTATACCTTCTTGTCAGTTTTTCTATGATTTTTTATCACAAAATTTTAGTGTCATTTTGAGACCCTAAATTATTTCTTTTGGAAATTCGGGAGGAAGGGTCTTCCATGCCATGCTCTGGTCCCATTATAAAGTTAGTTATTTCCAAAAAGCTATTTTGTGCCCCAAATGGATACTGTATGCAAAATTTTCACCCCTAGGAAGTTGATGTATCAACTAATCACCTCGAGGCCCAAAAACCTTTGGTCTTTCATCTTCTATGGTTAGGTATCTAGACCTATAGGGTTATTTATTTATGTTAAAATGTCATTTTTTAAACCTCTTGTAATACATTTTTCAAATGCACATAGATGTCGTCTATCTATGTTCAAAGATAGCTACCACCATTATATCCAGTTTGTGTTCTACAATATTTTAATATTTAATTTATTAATAGAAGTTGGATTTTCACTATATCATTGTGCTTTTAATTATATTTCTTCGTGTGTGTTTCATTTCATTTCCTTCCTTTCAATTCATTCCTTATACAACCTGGTGATGAGCTCCATCATTAGACATATTTGGAGGGGTTAATGGTCACCTTTTTGCCTTCTTAGATATATTTTTCTTGCATTTTTATTATTATTTGGTTTTATGATGCTAGTATAGATGGTGATTAAGGCTAACATACTTTGAGTGCCTAATATGAGGTTGAGTGCAGAAAATAATGAATTATTAGCATTTTTATAAGGATTTTATCATAAAGACTTGGAGGAGACAACAAGGAGAAATTATAGAAGGATTTTCCACCCTCCTTAACTCTCAAAGGAAGCCAAAGGATCCCAAATATTCTCTCCAACAATTCGAATTCCAAAGGCAGCCAAAGGATCCCAAGGATTCTCTCCAACAATCAACTCAAAGAGGAGTGCACTCAATCTTTGTTTACTTGGAGTCGAGTGGACTTAATCACTATTTTCTAGGGAGTTGTTGGTATCTACCCTGTAGAATAAATAGAGCAAAGTTAGAGCTAGGAAGGGCCAGAACTTTGCTGCAATCTATTAAGCTTTTTATTATTTTACTCAGTCATCAAACTTTCAGAAATGTATGCATTAGGGGAATTTTGAGGTCTAAAATGGACCTCCTAAGGAAATAATAAAATAATAGCTAAACTAAAAAAATAATATTTATGAATTTTCAATTCACTTTTTGCATCACAATCCATGTAACCATAGTTAAATTCAATTCAAAAGTTGTACCAAAATAAAATTAATAAAAAAAATTGTGTTGATGTGACTATAAATAAGAATGAGTTTTTCAAGAAAAAAGTCATTATCATTGAACAACTAATGCATTTTTCCTGTGTACTTAAATAACTTAAAATAAAATATAGATATAAATTTATAAATTCTCAGTTAAATTATATGTTATTAATTAAAATTTATATTATTTAAATTGTATAATAACATGTAATTAATATACTGTATAAAAATAAAATAAAATAAAATAATATAATATAATATAATATAATAAATGTATAGGGATATGCATTGTTTCTTTCAAGAAATATGAAATAATAATAATATATTTTTATTCAAAAAATGTGAAATGACATTTATTATGAGTACTTTACTTTGACTTTAAAAGTACTTAGAGCACTACCATGGTTAACCATGATTTTTTATCCACCATTGAGAATGTGACAAGTAAGTAAATTTAACTCAAGCAATGCCACCTCAACCATTACGGATGATGTTATCCCCTAAAATGTGATTGGTTCTCATAAAGTGAATTTTTATTGTACATTTTCCTTAGGAGGCCCATTTTAGACCTCAAAATTCCCCTAATGAGGCTATTCTTTCATGAAATGAGGAGATTGATTTCATTTTACTGATTTAAGTTTTAGAGAGCTAGGCTTGTGGGTTTGGGCCCAATCCATGTGCCTCAGCCTCTCTGTTGTATTTGTTCTCTGCTTTCTGTCATTTCATTAGCTCTGCTTCTGACAATTTCGTTTATGTTTCATTATTGTTTAGTTTTTGCTTTCAATTTTGTTGTTGTAGTTATTCATTTGCTTACGAAGAGTAATAGAGTAGAGTAAAAATCCAAAATTTGTGGTTAAGCCTTCCCCTCTCATCTTCGTCAATAGAGTTCGAGCAGGGTTGACCTCCCCACAAGCCATAAAAAACTGCTTTTTGTTCACTGTTTTTATCACGCATTTTTCTTGTTTTCATGCATGAATTAGCAGGTTTGATTGCATGAATAAGTCTGAATAGTACCAAAAAATTTCTCCAGCACCTCTAGGTTCATCTTCCATTTTCCTTCCATCTCTATTGTCACGCTCTGGTACACTGTGTTACGCCCCTGTGCATAGTGGTTACGCTTTCTATTCCTTCCTTTTCTCTTATCACAGCTACCGCACCCTTTTTATTCTTGAAAACTCCCCCAAAACCTTGAAGTTCACCTTCTATCCCTTATTTTCTCTTTGAACAACTATCACAACCATTTTAACTTGAAAATCCTCCAAACAATTTAAAATTCGGCCTCTGACTTTTCTCCTCAGATTCCCGCTATCGCATTTCGCACTTCGCACTCTCCTCCCGACTGCATTATCTCTTCTCCAACAACCTTTCAATATTGCGATATTGCGATATCGCAAATCGCAAATTGCAATTTCTATTGGTTTCCGTTAATACTTTCTTCTTCCAAGCCCCGATTGCGATATTCTTACCATGCTCTGCTGCCATGTCACCCATCACATCTCACGCTTTACAAATTTTGGCCTTATCACAATCGCATCACTACACCTTCCCGTATCGCACTTTGCACTTCGAAACGTTTTTCCTTTTCCTTTAACACTTACCACTCCCAACCGTCGATTGTGAAATCACTGTAGCATTCTGCCACGTCATCCCTATCGCAAATCGCATTTCGCAGTTTTTACCACATCGCAAATTGCAAATTGCATTTTTCATTTGGTACTCATTGATACTTGCCGCTCCCGACTCCGATTGCGATATTCTCTGTACTCTGCCGTCGGTCCCACCGCCACGTCACCCAGTGCATTTCGCACTTCGCAAAATTTTCCTGGACAACACTTCCGCTACCCCTCAAACTTTGCGATATTGCGAACTGCGATATCGCATTTCACATTTCGCAACTTTTATCCTATCGCTTTTCACATTTCATTCCTTTTCCTGAATAACACTTTTGCGATCCCTCCAACTTTGCGATATTGCAAATTGCACTTTGTAGTTTTTGATCCCATCTCATTTCGCACTTCACTCCCGCTCCCGAACAACACATCCACTATCCCTCCAATTTTGCAATATTACGATTGCGATATCGCATATCACATATCGCACTTCCATCCTCCATCGCAACTCTGCCATCACACTTTTCAAATCATTCAGCTATGAAGCATTTTTGTGCTACAATAAATTTTTAATATGGTTTAAACCCCCTCTTTCCACTAATTCTGAGCCTGGTTTCATGTGTTTACCCCTCCATTAGCACCTTTAGCCCTTTCTTCTCCAAGCTACAAATCAACACTTTTTCAATTAGAATTAAGTCATGGATAGCTTAGTTGCATGGATAGAAGCATGGTAGATAGAGCATAAGATAAGTAGGGTGTGTTTAGATTATATGCCAAGTTAAGTGTGGTTTAAATTAGTTTCCTTTCTTTCATTTCTTTTCATCAATTCAATTTAGTTTCTTTCTGTCATTTCCTTTCTGAAATTTAGTTTAGTTTCATTGAATTGTGATAGACTTCACTAAGAACCCCTAGAAGTAGCACCCTTTCATAGATCAGAAGAGGATGACATGAGTAGAATGCATCTGCTATGTATATATCACTGTCACCTCCAATTTTGTACGAACCCAGGGTCAATAAAGTAAAGTAGGTCAGCCCCTGTGAGTTGCATCACTCTTGGTGCAATACCAGGGCTCACCACTTTGATCGGGATTCATCAAGTAGACATGTAGATCATGATACATGACTTATTGAATCAAGTGTATCCTTTCATTTAACTACTCATAGGGAGTGGTTTTCCAACTATGAAAGATATGATGGTGGTGATGTTTTCCTAGGAAATTACCTGACAACCATAATCATAGGGCGAGGAAAAATCAAGTTGAAGCTCATGGGTGGAAGGATTAGAACACTCCCTAGTGTTCTACACATCTCAATATTAGCCATAAATTTTATTTCTATGAGCAAGATGAGCAATGTAGGTGTAAAAGCGACATTTGAAATTGATACCTACATGATGGTTCGAGGAGAAATGGTATCATTTATGGGAGTACATATTGGAACTTTGTAGAAGATATTAGGAATCATTGTTAGTGATGGGTGAAATAGTATTTTTGTTCCTTGGATGGTATTAGAAGAAGGAAAAACTCCCATAGAGTTTGGAGAAAATACTATGTTGTGGTATCAAAGACTCGGACATATCAAAGTGAAGGGATTTCAAGTATTGCATGGTTATTGTATGGTCAAAGGTATGTGTAATTTCTCTTTGTATTTTTATTTTTGTGAACATTGTTTATATGGGAAGTAGAATCAGGTAAGATTTTCCTTTGGTGCTACAAGGGCAGAGAGAATATTATAGTTGGTGCACAATGATGTGTTTGGACTTGTGATGGTCGATGACTATGGAAGTATATATACTACATCTCATTTATAAATAAATTCTTAAGGAATACATGGATTTATTTCCTTAGGAAGAAATATGGAGCCCTTAACAAATTCAAAGTTTTTAAGGCTCTCGTTGAAAATCAGATAGAGAAGAAAACCAAGGTGTTGAAGACATATAATGGTGGTGAATTCTACAGGAATGAATCCGAAGAATTCTATAAGAAGTGTAGAATAGAAAGGCATAAAACTACTCCATACACACCTCAAAAAAATGGAGTTGCAAAAAGGATGAACTGGTTGTTGATGGACAACACAAGGACCATGGCCAATGGTGCAAGGTTGGGACAAGAATTATGGGCAAAGTGAATGGAAAATGTGTGTTACCTGGTAATAAATTACCCTCATTAACATTGGATGAAGAAATGCCACATCAAGTATGTAATAGTAAGAAACCCTCTCTTAAACATCCTAGGGTATTTGGTTGTGATGCCTAAGTACACTCTCTAAAGGAGAATAGGAGAAAGTTTGATAAGAAATATGAAAGGTGTATCTTTATTGGATATAAAGATGGTTTGAATGCTTATAAGCTTTGGAACACATAAACTAAGAAGGTCATTTCTAGTATATATTTGATGTTTATAGAAATAAAAGATGTTATCATATATGAAGTCCTACCAAGGGAGAAATAATAAAATATAGAGTTTGAATTAAAGGATGACAAATTAGACTCTATAGAAGAACATGAATTAGAAGAAGAAGAACCGTGTACTCTAGTATTGAGGAGAAATTTTTAGGAAAGAAATAAGTTAGAAAGGTATACTCCATTTTATTTTTGTTCAAATTTTCTTTTGTTTATTACATATGATGGTCCTAGAATTGTGAGGGAGGTTGTGACATCCCTAGCCTTACCCCAATTTTTGTAATATTAAATTAAGGCTGAAATTCCAACATGGAGAAACACAAGTGACTAATATGTTTATTAAGCATTAAAATTAATTATTTACAGTTAATTAGTTGATGAATGAAGGATGGATGCCTTACAAATCCACAACTGAAGGGAAAAATAGTTTACTTGCTAATGTGCCTTGAAATCCATAGTCGACTTCATTGAAGTTCCTAACACTCTGGTTGACAAAATCACCCGCCTACATTAACATAAGTTATGATATGGGATTATGCAGTGTGGGTAGAGGACCATGCCCATCTGTATCTCCTGTAGAAATTAGCTGAATAAATCACTTATTCAATGGAGATTAACCCGATTACACATCAATTTCGAATTGCATGCATAACACATAACCTTCTTCTACAATTAATTGTCACATGCGGAAATAATAGAAGCAATCTCACATCAATCAATCACACATTAACTCAGTATGTATGGGGAAAGCCTATAGCTGAAAACCCCGCAGCTATATGTGTATATTATAATGGATAAATCATGTAACAATACAAGTACAATACTCCTCACAAGTACTCAGTACTTTCTCATAAAGTCACACACAATCTAGCTTAGTTTTGAACAGGTTACTGGTTCAAAACTCCCAGCCAATTTCCTTGCCTCTATTGCGCAATCATGGCCTGTATATGAAGAGATCCAAGGTTCGAATCCCCTTGGCTTGACTGCGCAATTGTCATGGACAATTCCTCCAAGTGTAATGAAAATCCCATGCAAAACTGATCCTCCAACTGATAGCTTTACTCACCCTTTCATCTACCTCTTCCACTGGTCTCCACTGAACTGATCATGCACTGTAGTGAACTGAAGTGTTCTTGAGTTGACCAATGAGTTAATATTTAGTAAATTAAATATTATTTAATTTACTCCACTCATATCTAGTTGATTAGTTAGTTAACTAATCCCAACTAGTTCAACTAAAACAAACAGAACACAACTCCACTACTTGTCCCGTTAACTCCTCCAAAACTCCTGCCACTGAAGTCTAACTGAAGCCAACCATGCAAGCTGCCATCAAACCCTAGGAACCACGTGATTCCTTGTGTCAGTTGCATGAGTCACCTCCATGACTCAAACTGAAGTGCGCCAAGAGAGTAAACTGCTGTTTATAGTCAAAATATTATTAAGGGTAAATAATATTTGACTTCCATATTTTTAGGAGATCAGTCTAAAAATAGCTCGGGTCCTAAAAATAAGGGTCTCATCTATTTTTACCGACATGTCGCATACTTTAAGAATCTCCAAGTAGAATTCCCAAATTATGCTCCGTATGTCTAAAAATAGACATAGTCTAAAAATAGACTTTGCGCCAGAATTTGCCTGCGGGCCCATCTATTAAAGTGATAAACTAATAGAAGTTACAACCAAGTTCTGACGTCGCAGCTTCCTTCGAACGGGTCCCCGGTTGTCCACGTCTCGCAAAGCTCGCCAAGGAAAGGGAAACCTCTCCAGAGTCTCGTAACAATGGTCTCCTTGCTTGAATGGGCCTTAAGGGAAAGAAGGGATTCTTTACAACACAAAGGCACTTGGGAATAGGGAGATGCAAAGCTTCCGCACTTCAAGACTAGCTTGCCATGGATCTGAGCAAGCTTTTATAGATGGGGAAGGAGGGAGTTGGGATCCCTATTATTATGGGATTGGCCCTATCAACAAGGAAGGTTCTATAGAAGGTGGCAAAACTACTTCCCTTCCATGGAACTCCCGTAGCCAAACCTCCCAACTCAAGATAGGCAGTGGTTGTGAGTTTGTTTGAACTCAACTTCCGCCATCCATATATAAAAAATAGTCCCTAAAATGGGTGGCGCGATTGCTGCTCTATGACAGAGCGCCAAGTGGCGCGACCTCTTTACAGGATTTCCCTGCGTGGCGCGAGTACTGAACTGTCTACCCACGCCAATGCAAAAAGAGCTGTTTTTCATGGATTTTGCAAGGAGATGTCTCAAGGGGAAATGAAGCTCATACTCAGAGGGATGCAATGATGATGTTTTCAATGCATGACAGTGTTCACAGGTCACATTATGGGTCCTCCATTGTGCGGGACGGGGAATGGTAGGGACAGTGACAAATTACTGTGTAACAGATGCCCCCTAAAGCATGAGGCCCGAGAGAGAGAGGGGTGAAATGCTTTACGAGAACATGTTCAACTGAAGGCCCGCCATCGGAAAACCTGCGCAGAAAGATACAACTGATATCTCAAGTACATGATGTATAAGTGGTATGGACGCAGCCATCCGAAACAGAGTATGCTATAATCCGGATCCAGGGTATGGGCGCAGCCATCCAACCAAGATCAAACAAATAGACTCAGGTATGGTCGCAGCCATCCAATCAGTGAGTCATGTACATAATGATAATAATCCACAATCGCAGCCTGGATTACAACAGACATAATCCAGGGTCTTGCGCTCCATCTCGACCCAAACAAAGTACAAGTTCAAGCATGCGAATATGTGAGCTGAAGTCGAACATGCAAGAACATCGTCTGATTACCAGCCAATGATGAAAGTCGTTAACAGACGCGAGAGAAACCACCAATAATGACGATGGTTCTCAAGGTACTACAGGTACAATCTACGGCGTGTGAATAAATGAGCTGACGTCGAACACCCGCAGAATCATCCGATCGGAGGCCAATGATGAAAACCTCACGTCGAATGCGACGAACCTGCCATTAAGGCATGCAGGCTCCAAGGTACCATCAGGAGTCTCTAGACCAACTTCCTGGATAATGAGTTGAAGTCGGCAGGAAGTGACCTTGATCGAAGGTGGGCCATAATGATTCCCACATCATCGACACGAGACAGAGGAACATAATGTTTTGTTGTGAATCAGGATCATACGAGAAACAGAGGAAGGTTGATATTTACAGAGGTCAACTTCTCTTGAACATATAAACGACACGACAATGGACTTGGCAGTATTTGACATCAACAGATCAAAGGTCATGGCGACGAGGCAGTGAACAGATGAGAGGTCAAAAGAGATTACCCAAACCCATGGAAGCAAAGTGAAACAACGAGATGAGATGTCCCTAACCCGACACGAATGCAGACAAGTGCCATGTTCAAGAGCGACATACTGCCGACGACAACGACGATGGTTCCATTTTTCCCCCACCATTTCTGGCGAGTACCCCAATTATTTTTGATAACAAGCTTGAAGGGGATAGCATATGCTTGTGATATAAGTCCGCTCTTCGGGCGAATCCATCCTAGTGCATTTAACGAGTCCTAGGAAGGAGAAACTCGGAGAACGTCATTTCGACGGAATCCAATGTCATCAGGGTTTAACGAGTCTGACAAAGGAAGAACTCGGCGTCTTTTCACGTTTAGAGAGTTTGAAAAGATAGCAAAAAGAAAACTCCACTAGTCCCTTTTCGTAAATAGTTCCCCATATCCGAAAAGGTAGAAAACAATATCCGGGAAAACCTCCTAGTCGTGATAGGCTAGGGTATTCCTTTTTCGTAATCAATCCATCCCGGCCCGAAAAAGGGTTAAACTTATACCGGGTGAATGTCGATTCGTGTCCATTTTAACGAGATCGAAACGACAAGGGCCTCGGCGATCTTTTCATATTTAGAGAGTCAAAAAAGAGCCGAAAGATGACTCCGGAGTGACTTTTTCGTGTATTTACCGAGTCCGAAAAAGTATAAAATACAACTCGTGTCCATCTTTTAAGTTTCACTCATGTCAACGTACAAACGAACAACCCAGAAATCATTTTCAAGAACAAAAATCTTAATAGCATCTTTACCCACCAAGTATATTCAACAAACAACACATTATTTACTCAGGGAGAGAAAGTGTCCACGTATGCATCTTCTGACGGCGATTGTGACCAATCCAGGCAACCATTTAGCGGCTCGTCTGTGGCAGGTAAGAGGCGCTCCCTTTCTCTTTCTTTCCATGCATTTTTTAATGAATTCCCCTTAGAAATCAGCTCTGTAAGGACACTCTTGAATTTTTAGGGCCGGCCCGAGTGGCGCGGGTATCGGGCACGGACCCGCGCCACCGAGCTCTTTTTATCAAAGGGCCCGCGCCACATGGCGCGACTGTCAGCAAAACAGTCGCGCTAGCGGCGCAACCCAAATTTCCGCCTAAAAATCCTCTATTTATGCCAAATTTCTTGAATTTTTAAGCTCACAGAAGATCTAATTAAGGGCTTTGAACCATGTGAATGCAGATAAACAGTCAGAATGGTGATTGAATGGAAGGAACGGGAACACGGAGATGAGGACGAAGAGGCCATGAAAAATGAGAATTGCATGAATGCTCTAAGGGATTGTGGCTTAAAGAAATTCTTCCTCACGCCATGCTTACGAGCTCAGCCTGAGCTCCTCCAATATTTGATCAACCTCTGGGATGAAAATGACCAGGTATTCAGAATACGAGACCAGGTGTTGGAATTGGAGGTCACCGATATTTACTTTGTTACCGGATTATCCCGCAGGGGTCCAATCCCTGTACTGACTGGGAGCAGACCATCAGGGGAGAAGATGGAAGAAGTAATGGCGCGGGTGTGCCGTGGGGCACAAACAGGAACAGGGAGTAAGAAGGTGTACATCTCGACCATCCCCGACCTAGCACCGAGAGTCGTACTCCACACCATTACGCGGGCTGCTGGATCGCAGGCACCACACGAGGCTTCAAAGGCTCAACTCTTACTGGCCTCAGAATGCATGGGTCCCCGACTGTATGACTGGGCAACAGCTGTCACCATTAACATGAAAAGGGCGTGCCCAAAGCAAGAGCAAAAGGCAAACCGGGCGCCCGGGTATGGTTCCATCTTTGGTGTCGTTCATTCCGGAACGCATACCAACTTTCCGTGTCAAGAGGTCTGTGGCGAGTCCAGTACCACGAGAGCCGAGAATGGCTCGCTGGGCAGCACTGATGCCCAGATCTGGAGGTGGGCAACAGATGTCCTGGAAGCCCGAGTTCTTCAGATGGATACGGCGCCAACTGATCGTTGTGGAAGATTGGCCCTATGCGGGAACTGACTTTACAGGGGACCCGGATCTCCCGCTACCAGAAGGAGACCACTGGGACGAAGAGCTGGGTAAGACCTCAGATTTTTAATTTTATGTTTATATGATTTTTTGTTAATACACAGTTGTCTTAACACAAACATACATGCATGCAGATGTAGGACCTGAGAGACCAGCCGGGATGTCTCCTATCTTCCGGAGGACACAGCTCGCCCCTGAGATCCAGGGGGAAGGTGCCGGAGGAGGGGCACTGGTTCAGAACCTTGAGGGGATTGTTCATGGGATCCCAGACTATGCCCGACTGTCAGATGTACCACTGGAGTACCAGCGCCATACGGTGGGAGTCCCAAATCGGCTCCACCGAATCCTGAGGCGGCTAGTGCGTGCAGTAACGTGCTATCATGAGAACCATGCTGATTAGTCTCTAGGATTTAGCCACACCTATTTTTTGAGAGACTCAGTGTCTCCGGATGTATTAAGACACTTATGTATATTTTTTGAGTTTTATGTGACACACTTCTATGTAAACATTTCTATATCTATATATGCATATCTATTTCTGGATGAGTCTTCTTTACATGTGATGATGATTTATAAATTGCGCAAATGTCTATCTAACACCAAATTTGCTACTGTATCTGCTAATGTATTCAAATGCCTGGGTATATGATGATATTTAATATATTCAAAATTCCTTTCCAGTAATCGAATACGCAAATACAATCGTAAAATGGACGGGTTTCTTACCGAATAGTGCCCGTTCAGCTGCAACACTACAAGCTGTGAATCTAGGTACACGAGCAATTCACGGATACCAAGGTTTACTGCCTCGGTTAATAATTCCAACACGGCGCTATATTCCGCGATATTGTTCGTTGTACGTTCTAAACAAACACCTTGCAGGTCGATCAACTCACCAGCAGGATCGTAGATTACCCAGGCTGCAGAAGACAGATTCCTGGTACTGCGGGAGGCACCGTCCGCGAAACCAACAAATGGATGAGTAGACATCTGCACAACCAGGAAGACCCGATCAGCAGAAAGACGTTTACAAAGCACACCACACCATGCACACAAATGACAATCACACACCTATGTACACACACCACACCAAGAAATCATTTCAGGCGTAGTACTTCTTGAGGTACAACCCATTCCTGGGCTGCGCCAATGGAACTCCTTCGTAGTCTATAAGCTCGTAGGCCCCATTTTTCAACACACGTTTTATTATATAGGGACCGTGCCACATGGGCTGGAGTTTGCCGGCACCAAGCTTATCATGTGCCTGATCGTACAAGAGGACTAGGTCTCCTTCAATGAAAGAACGGGGAGAAACAGATTGATCAAAATGAGATTTGACCCTCTTTTTTTGTGCTTCGATGATCAAAGCAGCTAGACGACGGGTTTCATCCAACCGTTCGAGATACAGAAGACGCTCTTCCTCAGGAGAAGTATCCGGTAAGAGCTCCACAGCTAACTTAAGCGAAGGAATTTCGCATTCAACCGGCAAAGTAGCTTCCAGACCGTACACCAGTTGGAATGATGTGAATCCGGTTGCACTTTTAGCAGATGTTCGGTACGCCCAGAGAGCTGAGAACAGTTGGAGATGCCAACTGGATTTATGAATCCCAACTGTTCGTTGAAGCATAGTGACCAAAACCTTGTTCACCGCTTCAACCTGACCGTTAGCTTGAGGGTAGTATGGCGTTGAGTTGTCGTGACGCAGGCCCAACGCAGCTGTCAGCTCCGCCATCATGTAATCACGGAAATGAGTACCATGATCAGTGACGATAGCTTGAGGGACCCCGAATTGTGCAATAACATGGTTGAATAAAAAAGAAGCAGCCGTTCTTCCGTCAGCAGCAAGTGTAGGCATCGCCTCGGCCCACTTAGTGAAGTAGTCGACGGCGACGATGATATACGCATGCCCCCCGGCCGAGTGAGGGTTACACGTCATAAAATCTATGCCCCATTTCGCGAAAGGGCCGACGGTAATAACGGGATGCAAAGGCAACGGTGGCGCGCGCATCTTGCGCTGAAAAATCTGGCACGGATGGCATTTTCGGACTGCAGTGATACAATCCTTGAATATAGAAGGCCAGAAGTAACCTGCCCTTAGAATCTTTTGGGCAGTGGCATATCCGGACATGTGTCCACCACAGGCACCACTATGGCAGTCATTCAAGACTTTTTCAGCCTCGTCCAAGGTAAGGCATCGTCGGAGCACCGAATCTACTCCAATACGATATAGGGTATCTCCCACTATGCGGTAGGGTTGGGACTGGTGCCGAATCCGACGGCGTGCAGCTTTATCCAACTCAGACCGGAATGTCGCGGTCTGAAGATACACTATGATGTCCCCGTACCAAGGATCACGGGTATCGATAAGAAACAACGTTTCGTCCGGAATATGATCTTCAGAGTGTTCAGGAAGAGAGTCTGTAGGGAGAGAACAAATCAAATCCGCGAAGACCAGTGATTTAGTTGACTTGGCAGTGGTGAACTCCAAATCAAACTCCTGCAGGATGACGATCCATTTGGAGTACTTTCCCCCCAGCAATTGTCTAGAAAGAATATATGTCATGGGGTTGCAGTCTGAAACCACCGTTATCGTGCGCAAAAGGATGTAATGGCGGAAGCGCTGTACAGCGTGTACGGCTGCTAAGGCCAACTTCTCAACATGCGCGTAACGCGTTTCCGGGTCGAGAAGGTTTCGAGAGAGGTAATAAACAACATGTTCATCACCGTTCTCGTCATCCTGCACCAAGACCATGGCGATGGTGCTTAATGCGGCGGCTAGATACAAAGTAAAGTCGCGGTGGTAGTCCGGAGGACGAAGCAACGGAGCATTGACTAGCAATGCCTTCAGCTTCTCAAAGGATTCTTGAGCGATTTCGTCCCAATGAAAGGGAACATTCTGCTTCAACAAACGAGTGAATCCTTTGGCCACCTCGGCGTAATTCGGGATGAAGCGCCTAAGAAAATTCGCTTTCCCTTGCAGACTCTGCAACTGATAAAGGGAGGAGGGTGACGAGAGATTTATAATGGCCTCAACCTTCAGAGGGTCGAGGCGAATTCCGTCTTTCGAGACTATAAAGCCCAAAAGACGGCCAGAGTCGACGCAGAAGACGCACTTATGAGGATTCAGCCTAATATTGTAGCATCTGCAACGAAGAAATATCTGGCGAAGATGTTCCGGATGATCCTCTCGCTTACCCGAATGGGCAGGCAAGTCGTCCAGATAAGGCTGGACAATATGGCGAATATCATGAAAAGCATATGACATCGCTCGCTGAAACGTGGCGCCAGCGTTCTTTAAGCCGAACGGGAGTTTTTTGTATGCAAAAGTGCCCCACGGACAGATGAATGTGGTCTTATGTTGATCCTCAGGTGCAATGTTAATCTGGTTGTAACCTGAGAAACCGTCCATTAAGGAGTAGATCTCACTCCCGGCGCAATCGTCAATAATTTGATCGATAAACGGAGTGGGATAATTATCCTTAGGACAGGCGCGATTGATATCGCGATAATCCACACAGACTCGAATGGTACCCTGCTTTTTATCGACAGGGACGATATTGGACACCCATTCCGTAAGGGGGATAGGATAAATAAACCCCGCGTTCAGAAGTTTTTCAACCTCTGCCTTGATAGCGGCGGCTTTCCGAGGATGCATGGGACGCAAGCGTTGGCGCACGAGTTTCGCACCTGGATAGGTTGGAATCTCGTGCACGACAATACTAGGATCAATTCCCGGCATTTCCTCGTAGGACCATGCAAAAACATCTCTGAACTCTTTGAAAAGTTCCGTATAGACCTGGATCTCCTCGGGAGAACAGGTCACACCCACATGAATGCTCTCAACAATCCCTGGTTTAACAGAGATGTTGATAGGAACCGTTTGAGTAATGTTACTCAGATTGCCTTCCGAAAAGACCTCATGCGTCAAGATCGGTGTTTGAAGAGGAGGGGAAGGAACCTGAGTAGCATAGCGCTCGAGACAGTCAGTCATTGCCCCCAAGCTAGGCATAAACGAGGAACGATGATGCCCATCGCTCCAGGGTAGCTCCTCAAGAGACATAGTTTCAATGATCGCCTCATCTGAGGGGAAAGTCTCTCTAAGAGGATCAGGCGAATCAGCCTGACCAAGCCAGGGGGATTGTGAGTAGACGTCAAGAGCCATGCTCATCGGAGCATGCTGAGGAGGTGGAGGGTCCGATGCAGCAACAATCTCACAGTAGCTGATCTCTACCGGCGTTAAAGGCATGGACTCTCCAAACTCATATACCTGCTCAGGTGTAGGAATCAGCCAGGGGTCATCAGTCCTGGACAACATGTTGACTTGAGCGGTATTCGGTGGCGGCGCAGGGAAAATACCCATGAGGACTGGGTCTTTGAAAAGACCAGGTCCTATGCTGTCTGGTGGATTCGGAATTTGGTCCACATACGGCACGTTGTTCTCGGAGCTGGAGGTAAAAAACGACAACTGGTCTACCGTGACAATCTTGCCCTCGTGAGGGAACTTGATGAATCAAAAGATAGTAGACGGCATGCAGAGCATGGCATGGGTCCAGCTGCGGCCAAGAAGTATATTGTAGTTGAGTTTAGCGTCAACCACTTCTACTTCCACGTTGGCAGTTTTTCCCTGTAATGTAATCGCCAGACTCTCGAGAACTCCCAGGGGTTTAGATTCCCGGCCATCAAATGCCTCAAGGGCATTGGGAGATGACGATAAGGTTGGAGAGCCGATGGCTTTCCAACAAGCGGAGGACATAACACAAGTAGATGCACCCTCATCTACGACGGCTCTGTGAACGTTCAGATCGTTAATCCCGACTTGAATAACCAAAGCGATTTGATGTGGAAGCCGGGGAGTAAAATTCTCCAGATCAAAGGTGAGAAGGCTCGAATCGGCGGGATCAAGACCACCGATGGCAGACAATAAAGCCTTCCGTTGTGAAGGACAACTCTGAAGAACCTCAAGTGCAGACATGGCACATGGCGCCTGTGCCAGATCCTCAACAATACTGTAATGTTGAGCGGCACGAGCGTTTGGATTATAAGAGGATCTCCGAAGAACACCCTTGGGAGGTGGTTTCACAACGGGTTCGAGAGTCGGCTTCTCAATTTCCAATGAACCAGAAGCAGATGCGGGAGGCGGTCCATCCGCCACAGCCTTCCCGGGTGCCTGCTGCTGATTATCGTAATCCTTGGACCTCGTAGCGATAGTGATAGGTGCATTAGTCTTCATCATGAAAACTTGAGACCCAAACGGTGCAGATGATGAACTTTGTTCGACCATCTGGGTCTGCTGAGATGGAAACGGCTCCTTTAAAACAGCCGGAGTTCCCTTTGAGCCTTTAAGAAGTTGGCTGACTTCGGATCGTCTTGGACAATCTTTAGTGTAATGGTCACCTTCACAGATGAGGCAAGGAAATTTCGGCTTACGTTGTGAGCCATCCTCAGACTGAGATTTAGATTCCGGTTTTGGGGCATCAGATTTTGATTTGCCTTTGCCCTTCTTCTTCCCCTTGGAGGATTTGTCCGCAGGATTGGCCTGAACGGCGTTTACCTCCGCGGTTTTACCAGAATCGGATGAGGCGGGATTAGCAGAGGTATTGTTGGAAGAATTAGCCTTCTGCTTCCCATTCGAAGACTTCTTCGAATTTTGAGAAACGGAACCAATGACACCATCCACCGAAGGGGTGGGTGGGGCCTTTTTGGCTCCGGGCCGTGGTGCGTCAGGCAGGATGTCATAAAGCGTGCCAGATTGTGAATAAACAAGATCCAAGTACTGGGCACGTGCGACAGCTTGTTCCTCCGTCACACACGCTCCCATTGCGATATCCTGAGCGATTTTGTTCACAAAGGAGGTGGTGAACCAGTGAGTCAAAATCTGATCAGGTATGTGAAACTTGATCAGTCGACGACGGCGCCGCCACTCATGGATGTGATCCGAGATGTGAGTGGCCGTATCCTGCTTCAAGGAAGACAGGAGGTGCGTCCCAGTCTCATACCAGACTGGTAGCTGGAAATGCGTGAGGAAAGCCATAGCTAACGAGTTGAAATCCTGAAAAATACCACAGGACAGCTCTATATACCACTTAGCAGCAGCTCCTGTTAACGTACGCTGGAAAAGACGCAAACGAACCGAATCGTCAGTCCAAGAGTTAGACGAACACCAGAGGTGATACGTCATCACATGTGCCTGGGGGTCTTCTCCAGATTTGCCCTCGAACTTGGGACAGTCACCTGGTATCTTGGTCGGAACCGGGGGCCAATATGGATTATGAGCAATCGGATCATTGGTCAACTTCGAAACGTCCGGTAGATCCAAGGTAGCCAGGAACGGCAATGGAGGGTTAATTCCCATGCCGGTCCCAGAATAAGGTCCGGTACCCATGCTCCACGATGGTTGTGAATATCCCTGCCCCCATGGGTTCTGTCCCGTAGGATTCTGACCGTGAGGGGCATAATTCGTATAGCCGGACTGATTTGGTTGCTGGTAACCATTGTGTGGGGCCTGATAACCAGGGTTCGGGCCCTGATTAGGCGTCTGCCCCGTATAAGCAGCGTTTGGATTTGGTTGCTGAGCATAGTTAGAACCGTGAGGAGGAGGAGGATACTGAGAGCCTCCAGAGTGGTTATAGTTCGGTTGAGATTGACCATGCGGATAATAACCACTCTGAGGATGAGTAGACTGCTGATAAGTGGAACCCTGCGGAGCCTGGTACGTAGGGCGCAGCTGTTGATTTGGCTGCGGCATTGAATGAGCAGGCTGCTGAGCAGAGTGAACGGAATGGGAGGGTTGCCCTGAATGAACAGGTTGACCCGAATGAGGGGGCGCTCCTGAATGAACAGGTTGGCCCGAATGAGGGGGCGGCACTGGTTGCGCAGGCTGACCCGGTTGTAAGTGAGCCCCAGGTTGCACTGAATAAGTCGGTTGGCCTGGAGGCGGGACACCAGGTTGTACCGGATGACCCGGTTGGCCTGGTGGTGGAACAGGACCAGGTGCTTGCTGGAAACCAGTTTGACCCGAAGCAGAACCATAAAGTGGTCCTTGCTGATATGCAATGTTAGAGACAACAGGATACTGCGGTTGCATCGATAAGGAAGGCTGGATTTGCCCCCCAGGTCCATAGGTCGGTCCCTGTTGATACCCCGGCTGAGGCTGAGCAGGTTGACCAGCAGGGTTATAATATGGTCCTTGCGGATTATAGAATGGCCCTTGCTGGCCCGCAGAGTAGCCTTGATTGGGCTGTCCCTGTGGGTCGTACTGATAGCCAGGTTGGCCTGCAGGTTGACCTTGGAAAGGTTGTGCCTGCAAGTTCTGAGCTTGGTTGTACGGTAAACCTTGAACATAAAGATAGGCCTCAGGAGCAGGGAGACGTAAAATGTCCCCATGCTCGTCAAGCTGACCCGGAAAACCATACACGGGAGTGCCGTCTTGTGCATAGTGCGAAAAGAAAGATCGGTAAGGATATTGGGGGAGATGTCCAGCTCCGGCGTTCGGCTGCTGTAAAAACAACCGATACTCCTCCGGAGAGATATTCTCCGGTATAACAGTAGCTAGATAAATGTCCTCTGGAGTTGGCCCAGATCTAGTAGCAGATGCTGAGGCAACAGCAGAAGAGGCAGCCACACAAACAGTGGGTCGCACGGGAACAGAAGTGACGGGCGTCGAAGGAGACACCCTGGGTGTAGTGGCAGCTGGCCTCGAAGCAGGAGATGATATTCCCATAGAGGCAGCAGCTGAAATAATCTGACCCAGAGATCTGTATCCCTGTGGCAAAGAAGGACCAGCTGACGATGTGGTAGCCGGCTCAGACTCGTCTCCCTCAAACAATCTACGAGGGATGCGCTGGTAGTCGTCAGACCCGGGAATTTCCTCACCAGAATTACTCATGGTTGATCCCGCCGTTAAATCACGCAGAAGACGGCGAGGACTAGGAGGAAAAACAGCAGCAATAAACGGTGAACCCGATGTAAGAGAAAGGAAATCAGCTCCTAATCTCAATTCAGACACAGGGTCCGAAAAGGGCCAGTGGAACTCAACTGGCTCTCCAAAGGGTTGCTCGGCGAGGACCGGTCCCCCCGTCAGGGAACTCGGAAACAACAGGCTGCTGTGGTTCAACAGAAGGCTCAGAAGCCTCTGAAGAATCGTCCGTGTAAGGACTACCAGTAGACGAAACCGAGGGTTCCGCCACCGTGACAAAAGCCTAGAAGAAGAGAGCACACACACACACGGGCTGAAAGTGAATTAAGACACACGATCAAACAGTCACAAGCAATATCTAAACGGGTGTGTTATCGTGGGAGATTGATTTTACCACATTGGAAAATAAACAAATCCTACCGTTTCATGTTTTAAGAGTCGAGAAACGATAAAAAGATGACTCTATCTCTTTCAGAGTTGATACAAGCGTGAAAGGACAAGCGCCTGACGGTCTTTTCAAGTTTAGGGAGTCAGAAAAGACCAAATGACTGCTCAGGAAAAACTAGGCACAAAGGGTGTACCAAATATCCGTGAACTGCAATATACACCTTGGTTTCAAAAATGAAACATAAATCGACCAAGGACTTTCCGTACGTGCAGGTAGTCTCCCCGAATGCTGTGTTCGGTGTATCACGGGTATAGGGCGGCAGACTCGGCTTCCTATGGATAAAGGATTGAAAACCTATAGGGGTCTCCCTTTATCTACGCGACGGTACGGGGAGCGCAAGTCCGTACTAGTGCTGTCTAAAGCCAACAGGCGAACGACAGCTGCTAGGTTTAACGACGCCGGAACACGTCTCTAGCCTAGACCTTCTAAATATGTTTCGTTAATTTCCAATGTTGCCTTAGGTTAATTGAATAAATTTTACAGTTGATCTTCAATTAAGTTTCAATTTCCAGGCCCTATCGTATGTAGTGTCTCCTAAATGCAAGCTATATGCCACGGTGCAACATTTCGTTCGATGAAAACTAGTTAAATGAGAGTCGAGAGCTTTTATACAAACGAAATGAACGGAATACAAACAAGAATATCTCTAATGCAACTAATGCAATTGCACACTTTTCATTCAAACACTAATCACTAGCAATATGGAAAAGATCACAATTTGCACTAATTTAACAAAAGCAAAAGAGATTATTTTTTTGATTTTCAATGTTTAATGGCTAATGTGCACTGAAAACAAAAGGAACAATTTGAGAAATGATAACTAAGAGAGCGAAGCAAACAACATTCACTCAACAAAGCAAGCAACCAAATCTCTAAATCGACCCAAAGTCTCTCAAATCGAAGAAAGACTCAAAAACACCCAATGGACCGTGTGATCTGGGTCCAAAGCAAGGGCAAACGAATTCTGAATGAAAGAATGAACAATCACTCAAAAGACGCAACAAAACAATCAAAGACTGCTAAGAGGGCGTGGAGAATCAATCAACAAGTTGACAGGACAATCAAGACACCAAAACTCCCAAGGAGGGCTCGATTCACTATGCCCCTAGATGCCCTAGGGCTCAAATCGTGAAACCGATAGACAGAGGCAAACAACCAAAGGATAGCGGTGAATTCCGGTCAAACAAGACTCCAATACACTCAAACAATCAGGAAATCAAGAAGAAAAGTACTGGTCAAGCTCAGAAAGCCAAAAATTGAAGAAACTCAAAAAGTCACAGGGGTGGCGCGACTGTGGCCTTGAAACTAGCGCCAGAGGCCGAGTGGCGCGAGATAGACAAATGCAACACGCGCCAAGTGGCGCGACTGTCAGGTAAAAACCCGCGCCAGTCGAGTTCTTCAATGAAAATTAAAAAACAAGCTAATCTCAAAAGAGACCAACACAAGCTAAGCAAACCAAGAGGCTAAAATAATGAAAGAATCCAACCCAGAAGGTTCATCAAGCAAGGAGAAACAATCAAAGCGAACCAATCATAAACGGGACAAGGAAAACCGGACGATCCCCAGTGGAGTCGCTAATTTGTTGAGGAGGTAAATCCCCTCTGCGGACAGAGGCGATCCCTACTAGCCCAGCAGGGGTCTAGCAACAAACAAACAATGCTATGACGCAAGCTCCTAGTTACGAAATGAAAGACTTGGGATAAGAGCCTACCTGGATTCCAACGCTAGATCCGAAGAAGAAGATGCCCCCGTCCTTCAGCCCTGGCAGATCACAATCCTTCCACGATCTCCGTGGACGAACACCTGCACACAGAAGAGACGAACAGATACATGCATAGGAACCAGCATACGTAACTAAATATCGGTCAGAAAAGATATTACTCGTATTAACATGATTGCAAAAGGAGTGGAACCATAATCATAGTCATCTATTAAAATGATAAACGAATAGAAGTTACAACCAAGTTCTGACGTCGCAGCTTCCTTCGAACGGGTCTCCGGTCGTCCACGTCTCGCAAAGCTCGCTAAGGAAAGGGAAACCTCTCCAGAGTCTCGTAACAATGGTCTCCTCGCTTGAATGGGCCTTAAGGGAAAGAAGGGATTCTTTACAGCACAAAGGCACTTGGGAATAGGGAGATGCAAAGCTTCGGCACTTCAAGACTAGCTTGCCATGGATCTGAACAAGCTTTTATAGATGGGGAAGGAGGGAGTTGGGATCCCTATTATTATGGGATTGGCCCTATCAACAAGGAAGGTTCCATAGAAGGTGGCAAAACTACTTCCTTTCCATAGAACTCCCGTAGCCAAACCTCCCAACTCAAGATAGGCAGTGGTTGTGAGTTTGTTTGAACTCAACTTCCGCCATCCATATATAAAAAACAGTCCCTAAAATGGGTGGCGCGATTGCCGCTCTATGACAGAGCGCCAAGTGGCGCGACCTCTTTACAGGATTTCCCTGAGTGGCGCGAGTACTGAACTGTCTACCCGCGCCAATGCAAAAAGAGCTATTTTTCATGGATTTTGCAAGGAGATGTCTCAAGGGGAAATGAAGCTCATACTCAGAGGGATGCAATGATGATGTTTTCAGTGCATGACAGTGTTCACAGGTCACATTATGGGTCCTCCATTGTGCGGGACGGGGAATGGTAGGGACGGTGACAAATTACTGTGTAACATTAAGGTTATGGGTTTAGTCAGGTTAAGGTTAAGGTTAGGGTTAATGTTAAGGGTAAGATCAAGGTCAAGGTTAAGGTTACGTTACACTAATGTCAAGGTTAAGGTTACATTACACTAAGGTCAAGGTTAAGGTTACATTAAGGGTTTGGTCAAGGTTAAAGTTAAGTTAAGGTTAGGGTTAGGTTATAGTTAAGGTCAAGGTTAAGTTTAAGGTTAAGAGTAAGGTTAAGGGTAGGTTAAGGTTAAGGTTAAGGTTAATGTTAAGGGTTTGGTCAAGGTGAGGGTTAGGTTATAGTTAAGGTCAAGGTTAAGGTTACGTTGTAGCTAAGGTTAAGGTTAAGGTTATGGGAAGGTTAATGTTAGGTTAAGGTTAAGGTTAGGGGTTTAGTTTGGTTAAGGTTAGGTTAAGAGTAAATTCAATGTTAAGGGTAAATTTAAGGTGAAGGTTAAGGGTAAGATTAAGGTTAAGGTTAATATAAGGTTAACGGTAAGGTTAAGGTTAAGGTTGGGTTAAGCGTAAAGTTAAGGTTAAGGGTAAACTTAAGGTTAAGGTTATTGGTAAGGTTAATTTTAAGGTTAAGGTTAAGGTCAAGGTCAAGGTTAATATTAAGTTAGGTAAAGGTAAGGTTAAGTTTATGGTTAGGTTTAGTCTATAGTTAAGGTTAAGGTTATGGTTAAGGGTAAAGTTAAGGTCAAGTTAACTTTACCCTTAACCTTCACCCTTAACGTTAACCGTAACCTTCACCCTTAACCTTAACATTAACATAACCTTCCCATAACCTTTACATTAATCTAACTTTAACCTTAACCTTCCCCTAACCTTAACCTTGACCTTAACCTAACCTTAACCTTAACCATACCCTAATATTACCCTAACCTTGACCTTAACTTTACCCATAACCTTAACCTTACCCTTAACCTAACCTTAACCTTGACCTTGACCAAACCCTTAACCTAACCTTCACCTTAGCCTAACCTAACCTTAACCTTATCTTAACCTTAACCTTCCCATAACCTTAACCTTAACCATAACCTAACCTTAACCTTGAATTTACCCTTAACGTAACCTTAACCTTAACCTTCCCATAACCATAACCTTAACCTTAACATTAAATTTACCCTCAACCTTAACCTTAACCTTATCTTAACCTTAACCTAACTTTAACCTTGACTTTACCCTTAATGTAACCTTAACCTTAAGGGTAAAGTTAATTTAACCTTACCCTTAACCTTATCTGAACCTTAACCTTTCCTAATCTTAAACTTAACACCTAACCTAACCTTACCTTGACCATAACCTTAACCTAACCTTAACCTTAACCTTACCCTTAACCTTATCCTAACATTACCTTAACCTTAACCTTCCCAAAACCTTAACCTTAACCTTAACCTGACCTTAACCTAACCTTAACCTTACCCTTACCCTAACCTTAACCTTGACTTTACCCTTAACGCAACCTTAACCTTAACTTTAACCTTACTAAACCTATACCCTTAACCTTATCTTAACCTTAACCTTAAGGGTTAGGTTAAGGTTAACCTTGAATTTTCCCTTAACCTAACCTTAACCTTAACTATAACCTAACCATAACCTTGACCTTAACTTTACCCTTAACCTTGACCTTAACCTTAACATTAAACTTGACCTTGACCTTGATCTAACCTTAACCTTAATCTTAACCTAATATTAACCTAACCTTAACCATAACTATAACCTTAACCATAACCTTAACCATAACAATTAACCTAACCCTAACCTTGACCAAACCCTTAACCTTAACCTTAACCTTACCCTTAAACTTAACCTCACTAAACCCGTAACCTTAACCTTACCCTAATCTTAACCTTAACCTAACCTGAACTTGATGTTACCCTTAACCTAACATGAACCTTAACCTAACATAATCTTAACCTTGACCTTAACCTTAACCTTAACCTTAACTATAACCTAAGCCTAACCTTACCCTAACCATAACCTTAACTATAACCTAACACTAACCTTAACCTTACCCTTAACCTTATCTTAACCTTAACCTTCACTATAACCTGGCCTTAACCTTAAACTTAACCTTAACCTTACCCTAACCTTAACCTTAACCTTAACCTTAACCTTAACCTTAACCTGACTAAACCCATAACATTATCTTTACATTAACCTATTTTTAACCTTAACCTTAACCTTGACGAAACCCTTAACCTTAACCTTAACCTCACTAAGCCTGTAACCTTAACCTTAACCTGACTAAACTCGTAAATTTAACATTAACCTTAACCTAACCTTAACCTTAACCTAACGATAACCTTACCCTTAACCTAACTTAAACTTAAGCTTGACCTTGACCTTAACATTAGCCTTAGCCTTAGCCTTAACTTTAACCTTAACCTGAGTAAACATGTAACCCTAAACCCTAACCTTACCCTTAAACTTCACCTTAACCTTAACCATGACTTTACCCTTAATCTAACATTAACCTTAATGATAACCTAACCCTAAACTTGACCTTAAATTTACCCTTAACCTTGACCTTGACCTTAACCTTGAGCTTGACCTTAACCTAACTTTAACCTTAACCTTAACCTTAACCTTATGTCACCCTTAACCTAACCTTAACCTTAACCTTAACCTAACCTTAAATTTAAGCATAACCTTAACTTAACCCTTAATCTAACCGTTACCTTAACCTTAACCTTGAATTTTACCCTTAACCTAATCTTAACCTTAACTTTACCTTAACCTTGACTTTACCGTTAACCTAACCTTAACCTTAACCTTAACTTGACTAAACCCTTAAGGCTAGGGTAAAGTTAAAGTTAAGGTCAAGGTCAAGGTTAAGGTTAGGTCAAGGTCAAGGTTAACTTAGGTTAAGGTTAAGGTTAGGTTAAATTTATGGTTAAGGTAATGTTAAGTGTAAGGTTAAGATTAAGATTAGGTTAAGGTTAAGATAAGTTTAAGGGTAAGGTCAAGGTCAAGGTCAAGGTTAAGGTTAAGTTCAAGATCAAGGGTAAGGTCAAGGTTAAGGTTAAGGTTATGGTTATGGGAAGGTTAAGGTTAATGTTATGGTTAGGGGAAGGTTAAAGTTAGGGTTAAGGTTAGGGGAAGGTTAATGTTAAGGTTAAGGTTTAGTCAAGGTTAGGGTTAGGTTATGGTTAATTTTAAGGTTAGGTGAAGGGAAAAGTCAAGTTTAAGGTTATGGTTATGGGAACGTTAAGGATAAGGTTAAGGTTAGGTTGAGGGTAAAGTCAAGGTAAAGGTTAACGTGAAGGTTAAGGTTAAGGTGAAGGTTATGGTTATGGGAAGGTTAAGCTTAAGCTTAAGCTTAAGGTTAGGTTAAGGTTAAGGTTAAGGTTAAGGGTTTGGTCAAGGTTAGGGTTAGGTTATAGTTAAGGTCAAGGTTAGGTTAGGTTATAGTTAAATTTAAGGTTAAGGTCAAGCTTAAGGATAAGGATAAGGTTAAGGTTAAGGTCAAGGTCAAGGTTAATGTTAGGTTAAGGGTAAGGTTAAGGTTAGGGTTATGTTATAGTTAAGGTTATGGTTAGGGTAAGGTTAGGGTTAGGTTATAGTTAAGGTTAGGGTAAGGTTAAGGTTAAATTTAATGTTATTTTAATTTTAATGTTATGGTTATGGGAAGGTTAAGGTTAAGGTTAAGGTTAAGGTTAAGGTTAAGGGTTTCGTCAAGGTTAAGGGTTTGGTTAAGGTTAACGTTAGGGTAAAGGTTCAAACCCTTAACCTTAACCTTAACCTTACCCTTAACCTTAACCTTAACCTCAACCTTACGAAACCAGTAATCTTAACCTTAACCTTAACCTTAACTATAACGTAACCCTAACCTTGAACAAACACTTAACCTTAAACTTGACCAAAAACTTAACCTTAACCTTAACCTCACTAAACCTATAACCTTAACCTTAACCTTAGCCTTAACTATAACCTAACCCTAACCTTGACCAAAACCTTAACCTTAAACTTAACCTTAAGCTTAACCGTCCCCTAACATTAACCCTAACCTTAACCTTAACCTTAACCCCTAACCTTCACCTAACCCCCTTAACCTTAACCTTAACCTTAACCCTAACGTTGACCAAATTCTTAACCTTAACGTTAACTCGAACCTTTACCCTAACCTTGACCAAATTCTTAACCTTAACCTTAACTTGAATCTTTACCCTAACCTTAACCTTAACCTTAACCTTAACTATAACCTAACCCAAGCCTTGACCAAACCCTTAACCTTAACTTTACCCTTAACCTAACCTTAACCTTAACTATAACCTAACCTAACCTTGACCAAACCCTTAAACTTAACCTTAAATTGACTAAAACCATAACCTCAACCTCAACCTTAGCCTTGCCTTAACCTAACTTTAACCTTAACCTTCCCCAAACCTTAACCCTAACCTTACCGTAAACTTACCCCTAACCCTAACCTTGAACAAACCCTTAACCTTAACCTTAACCTTACCTTTAACATTCACCTTAACCTTCACCTTAACCTTACCCTTAACCTTCACCTTAACCTTAACCTTGACTTTACCCTTAACCTAACCTTAACCTTAAATATAACCTAACCCTAACCTTGACCTTAACTTTACCCTTAACCTTGGCCTTAACCTTAACCTTAACCTTCACCTTTGCCTTAACCTAACCGTAACCTTAACCTTAACCTTAACCTTATATTATCCCTAAACTAACCTTAACCTTAACTATAACTTAACCCTCACATTAACCTAACCTTAACCGTAACCTTAACCTTAACCTAACCTTAACCTTCCCCTAACCTTAACTCTAACCTTAACCCTAACCTTAACCTTAACTTTACCCTTAACCTAACCTTAACCTTAACTTAACCTTAACTAAACACTTAACTTTTACTTTAACCTTAACCGTAACCTTAACCTTAACCTAAATAAACCTGTAACCTTAACCTTAATCTAACCTTAACCTTAGCCTTAACCTTAACATTAACTGTAGGTTAAGATTATTGTTAAGGTTAAAGTTATAGATAAGTTAAGGTTAAGGGTAAGGTTAAGGTTAAGGTTACTGGTTTAGTCAGGTTAAGGCTAAGGTCAAGGTTAAGGTTAGGTTAAGGTAAAGTTAAGGTTAAGGTGAAGGTTAATGGTAAGGTTAAAGTCAAGGTTACGGGTTTAATGAGGTTAAGGTAGGGTTAGGTTATAGTTAAGGTTAAGGTTAGGTTAAGGGTAAATTTAAGGTTAAGGTTAGGTTAAGGTTAAGATAAGGTTAAGGTTAAGGTTAAGATTAGGTTAAGGGTAGATTTAAGGTTAAGGTTAAGGGAAGGTTAAGGTTAAAGTTAGGTTAAAATTAAGGTTACATGTTTAGTAGGGTTAAGGTTAAGGTTAAGGGTTTGGTCAAGGTTAGGGTTAGGTTTTATGGGTTTAGTCAGGTTAAGGTTAAATTTAAGCATTTGGTCAAGGTTATGGTTAGGCTATAACCTTACCCTTAACCTTAACCTTAACCTTAACTATAACCTAACCTTAACCTTGACCAAAACCTTAAAATTAACCTTAACCTTAACCTATACTTAGCCTTAACCTTGACCTTAAACTTAACTTTAACCTTCACCTTAACCTTAACTATCAGCTAACCCTAGCCTTAACCGTACCTTTAACTTTACCTATAACCTAACCCTAACCTTGACCTTAACTATAACCTTAACCCTAACCTTAACCTTAACCTTACCCTAATATTAACCTTAACCTAACCTTAACCTTGAATTTACCCTTAAACTAACCTTAACCTTAACCTAACTTAACCTTAACATTGATCTTGACCTTAACCTTAACTTTAACTTTACCCTTAACATAACCTTAAACTTAACTATAACCGAACCCTAAAATTGACCTTAAATTTACCCTTACCCTTAACCTTAACCTAACCTTAACCTTAACCTGACTAAAATCATAACCTTAACCTTACCCTTAACGTTAACCTGAACCTTTACCCTTAAGGTTAGGTTAAGGGTAAAGTCAAGGTTAAGGTTATGGTTATGGGAAAGTTTAGGTTAAGGTTAATGTTAAGGTTAAGCCTTAACTTTAACCTGACTAAACCCAAACCTTAACCTTAACCTTGACTTTACCCTTAACCTAATCTTAACCTTAACCTTGACTTTAACCTTAACCTTACCCTTAGCCTTAACCTTAACCTCAACCTTAACCTTAACTATAACCTAACCTAACCCTAAGGTTAAGGTTAAGGTTAAGGTTAAGGTTAAGGGTTTACTAAGGTTAAATTTAAGGTTAAGGTTAGGTTAATGTTAAGGTTAATATTAGGTTAAGGTTAAACCTAACCTTTACTTTACCCTTAACCTTGACTTTACCCTTAACCTTATGTTTTCCTTAACGTAACATTAACCTCAACCTAACCTTAACCTTGACCTTGAACTTAACCTTAACCTTAACCTTAACCATAACATTAACCTAAACCTTTACCTTAGCATTAACCTTAACCCTAACCTTAACCTAACCATAACCTTAACCTTAACCTTAACTTAACCTTATCTTACCCTTGACCTTAAGCTTAACCTAAACCCTTAACCTGACCTAACCTTAACCTTAAACTTAACCTAAGGTTAAAGTTGGGTTAAGGTAAGGTTAAGGTTAGGTCAAGGTTATGGTTAAGGTTAGGTAAAGGTTAATGTTAAGGGTAGTTTATAGTGAAAGTTAAGGGTAAGGTTAATGTTAAGACTCGTAACCTTAACCTTCACCCTTAACCTTAACTTTAACCTTAACTTTAACCTAACTAAACCTGTATCCTTAACCTTAACCTTGAAATTAACTATAACCTAACCTAACCTTAACCCTAACCTTGACATAACGTTAACCTAACCCTAACCCTAATCTTAACCTTAACCCTAACCTTAACCTTTACATGACCTTAACCTTAACCTTAACTTTACCTTAACCTTGACTTTACCCTTAACCTAACCTTAACCTTAACCTTAACCTTATTTTAACCTTTTCCTAACCTTAACTTCAACCTAACTAAACCCTTAAGGTTAGGGTAAAGTTAAAGTTAATATTAATGTTAGGTTAAGGGTAAAGTCAGGTTAAGGGCAAGGTTAAGGGTAAGTTTAGGTTAAGGGTAATATTAACCTTAACCTGGCTTAACCCATAACCTTAACCTTATCCTTCCCATAATCATAATGTTAACCTAACCTTAACCTTACCCTTAACCTTGAACTTAACATTAACGTTAACCTTACCTTTACCTTAACCTTAACTATAACCTAACCCTAACCTTAACCTTAAGCTTAACCTAACCTTAACCTTATGTTAAACTTAACTATAACCTAACCTTAACCTTGAATAAACCATAACCTTGACCTTAACTTTACCCTTACCCTAACCTTAACCTTAACCTTAACCTAACCTTAACCTTAACCTTAACCTTACCCATAGCCTTACCATAGCCTTAACCTTAACCCTTAACCTTAAGTTTACCCTTGACCTTGAATTTAACCTTAACCTTCCCCTAAACTTAACCTTAACCATAACCTTAACCTTCCCCTAACCTTAAGCCTAACCTTAACCTTAACCTTAACTTTAACCTTAAGGTTAAGGTTTGGTCAAGTTTAGGGTTAAGGTTAGGATAAGGTTAAGGTTAAGGTTAAGGTTAGGGTTAAGGTTATGGTTAGGCTAAGGTTAAGGTTAACCTAAGGTTAGGATTAGGTTAAGGTTAATATTAGGGTTAGGTTATATTTAAGGACAAGTTTAAGGGTATGGTTAACGTAAGGTTAAGATAAGGTTATGGGTAAGGTTAGGTTAAGGTTATGGTTAAGGTAAGGTTAAGGGAAAATTTAAGGTTAGGTTATAGTTAAGGTTAAGGATAAGGTTAAGGTTAAGGGTTTGGTCAAGGTTTGGGTTAGGTTATAGTTAAGGTTAAGGTTTAGGGTTTGGTCAAGGTTAGGGTTAGGTTAAAGTTAAGTTAACAGTAAATTTAAGGTGAAGGTTAAGGTTAAGGGATTAAGGTAAAGTCAAGGTCAAGGTTAGGGTTAGGTAAAGGTAAAATCAAGGTTAAAGTTAGGGTTAGGTCAAGGTTAAGGTTACGGGTTTAGTCGGGTTAAGGTTAAGGCTTTGGTCAAGGTTAGGGTTAGGATACAGTTAAGGTTAAGATTAGGTTAAGGGTAAAGTTAAGGTTAAGGCTAGGGGAAGGTTTTAGTTAAGGTTAATGTTAAGGTTAAGGTTAGGTTAAGGTTAAGATAAAGTTAAGGATCAGGTTAAGGCTAAGCTTAAGGTTAGGTTAAGAGTAAAGTTAAGGTTATATTAGATTAAGGTTAAGGTTAAAGTTAAGGTTAAGGGTTTCGTCAATGTTACAGTTAGGTTATAGTTAAAGTTAGGTTAAGGTTAGGTTAAGAGTAAATTTAAGGTTAAGGTGAAGGTTAAGAGTAAGGTTAAGGTTAAGGTTACGAGTTTAGTTTGTTTAAGGTTAAGGTTAAGGGTTTGGTCAAGGTTAGGGTTAGTTTAAGGTTAAGGTTAAGGTTAGGTTAAGGGTAAAGTAAAGTTTAAGGTTATGGTTGAGGTTAAGGGTAAGATAACTTTAAGGTTAAGGTTAAGGTTAAGGTTAAGGTTAGGTGAAGGTGAAGGTTACGGTTAGGTCAAGGTTAAGGTTAAGGTTAATTTAAGGTTAAGGGTAATATACGGTTAAGATTAAGCTTAAGCTTAAGATACGTTAAGGGTAAAGTCAAACCTTAACCTTAACCTTCCCCTAACCTTAACCCTAACCCAAACATTAACCTTAACCTTAACCTAAACTTAACCATAACCTTAACCTTAACTTTACCCTTAAACTAGCCTTCACCTTACCCTAACCATAACCTTAACCTTAACCTTAACCTAACCTTAAGGTTAAGGTTAAGATTAAGGGAAAGGTCAAGGATAAGGTTACGGGTCTTAACCTTAACCTTCATTATAACCTAACCTTAAACTTAACCTTAACCTTAACCTAAACTTAACCATAACCTTAACCTTATCCTTGACCTTAACCTTGACCTTAACCTTAACCTAACCTTAACCTTAACCTTAACCTTAACCTTAACTTTACGCTTAACCTAATCTTAACCTTGACTTTACCCTTAACCTTTACCTAATATTAACATTAACCTTAACCATAACCTTAACCTTAACCTCAACCTAACCTTAACCTTGACCTTAACTATAACCTAACCCTAACCTTGACCAAACCCTTAACATTAACCTTAACCTGACTAAATCCGTAACCTTAACCTTAACCTTACCCTTAACCTTAACCTTAACCATAATCTTAACCTCAAGTTAAGGTTAAGGGTAAGGGTAAGGTTAGGGTTAGGGGTAAAGTTTAAGTTTAAGGTTATAGGTTGGTTTAGTCAGGTTAAGGTTAAGGTTAAGGGTTTGGTCAAGGTTAGTGTTAGGTTATAGTTTAAGTCAAGGATAATGTTAGGTTAAGGTTAAGGCTAAGGTTAAGGTTAAGGTTAAGGTTATGGTTATGGTTAAGTTTAGGTTAAGGTTAAGGTCAAAGTTAAGGGTAAGGTTAGGTTAAGGTTAAGTTCAAGGATAAGGTTAAGGTTATGGTTAAGTTTAGGTTAAGGTTAAGGTTAAGGTTAAGGTTAGGTTATAATGAAGGTTAAGGTTAAGACCTGTAACCTTATCCTTGACCTTACTCTTAATCTTAACCTTAAACTTAACTTTACTAACCCCATAACCTTAACCTTAACCTCAACCTTAAACTTAACCTTAACTATAACCTAACCCTAACCTTCAAAAAACCCTAACCCTAACCTTAACCATAAACTTAAATTAACCCTTACCCTAACCTTAAGCTTAACAATACCCTTAACCTAATCTTAACCTTAACCTAAGCTTAACCTTACGCTTAACCTTGACCTTAACCTTAACTTAACCTAACCTTAACCTTAACCTTAACTATAACATAACACTAACCCTGACCAAACCCTTAACTGTAACCTCATCTTAACATTATCCTAACCTTAACCTTAACCTAACTATAACCTTACCCTGAAACTTAACCTTGACCTTAACTATAACCTAACCCTAACCTTGAACAAACCCTTAACCTTAACCTTAACCTGAATAAACCTTTAACCTTAACCTAAACCTTAACCTTAACCATAACCCTAACCCTAACGTTAACCTTACGTTAACCTTAACCTTAACCTAAATTTAACCTTAACCTAACCTTAACCTTAACCTAACTTTAACTTTAAGCTAACTATAACCTTACCCTTAACCTTAACCTTGACATTAACTATAACCTATCCCTAACCTTGAACTTAAACTTAACCTTAACCTTAACCTAATCTTAACCTTTACTTTACCCTTGAACTAGCCTTAACCTTAACCTAACCCTTAACCTTGACGAAACATTTAACATTAACCTTAACATTAACTTTACCCTTAACCTAATATTAACCTTAACCTAACCTTAACCTTGACTTTACCCTTAACGTAACCTTAACCTTGACCTTAACCTGGGGTTAAGATTATGGTTAAGGTTAAGGGTAAGGTTAAAGATAAGGTTAGGGTTAACGTTAGGGTTAGGTTAAGGTTAAGGTTAGGTTAGGTTAAGGTTAGGTTAATGTTAAGGTAAGGTTAAGGTTAAGGTTAAGGTTATGGTTAAGGTTAAGGTTAAGGTTAGGTTAAGGTGAAGGTTAGGTTAAGCTTAAGCTTAAGGTTAGGGTTATAGTTAAGGTAAGGTCAAGGTTAAGGTTATTGTTCAGGTTAGGCTAAGGTTAAGGTGAAGGTTACGGGTTTAGTCCGGTTAAGGTTAAGGTTAATGTTAAGGTTAAGGTCAAGGTTAATTTTAGGTTATAGTGAAGGTTCAGGTTAATCGTAAGGTTAGGGTAAAATTTCATGTTAAGGATAAGGTTAGGGTTAAGGTTAGGGTTAGGTTAAGGTTAAGATAAAAATAAGGTTAAGGTTAAGGTTAAGGTTAGGTTAAGGTTAATGTTAAGGTTAAGGTTAAGGTTAGGGTTAGGTTAAGGTTAAGATAATGATAAGGTTAAGGTTAAGGTTAGGGTAAAGGTTAAGGTTAAGGTTAGGGTGAAGGTTAATTTAAGGTTAATTTTAAGTTAAGGGTAAATTCAACCCGTAACCTTAACCTTAAACTTAACTATAACTGAACCCTAACCTTGACCAAGCCCTTAACCTTAACTATAACCTAACCTTAACCTTAACCAAACTATTAACCTTAACATTGACTTTACCCTTAACTTAACCTTAACCTTAACCTTAACTGTAACCTTAACCTTACCTTAACCTAACTTAACCTTAACCTTGACCTAGACCTTAACCTTAACCTCAATTTTACCCTAACCTTAAGGGTTTAGTCAGGCTAATGTTAAGGTTAAGGGTTTGGTCAGGGTTAGGGTTAGGTTGAGGTTAAGGGTAAGGTTTAGGCTAAGGTTATATTGAAGGTTAGGGGAAGGTTAAGGTTAGGTTTAAGGTTAGGGGAACTTTAAAGTTAAATTCAAGGTTAAGCTGAAGGTTAAGGGTAAGGATAGGGTAAGGTTAAGGTTGAGGTCAAGGTCAAGGTTAAGGTAAGTTTAAGGTTACGGTTAGGTTAAGGTTAAGGTTAGGTTAAGGGTAAGGTTAAGGTTAATTTTAGGTTAAGGTTAAGATTAGGTTAAGGGTAAAGTTAAGGTTAAGGTTAGGTTAAGCTCAAGGTTAAGGTTAGGCTAAGGGCAAAGTGAAGGTTAAGGTTAGGTTAAGGGTAAAGGTTTGGTCAAGGTCAAGGTTAGGCTATAGTTAAGGTCAGGTTAAGATTAAGGTTAAGGGTTTGGTTAAGGTTAGGATTAGGTTATGGTTAAGGTTAAGGTTAAGGTTAACGGCAAAGATAATGTTATGGTTAATGTTAAGGTTAGGGTTAAGTTAGAGTTAAGGTTAATATTGGGTTAAGGGTAAAGTTAACGTTAAGGTTGGGGTTAAGGTTAGGGCAAGGTTTTACTTAAGGTTAAGGTTAGGATAAGGTTAAGGGTTTGGTCAAGGTTAGGGTTAGGTTAAGGTTATGGTTTGGGTTAGGTTAAGGGTAAAGTCAAGTTTAAGGTTAGGGTTATGGTTAAGGTTAAGGGTAAGATAACTTTAAGGTTAAGGTTAAGGTTAATGTTAAGGGGGTAAGGTTAAGGTTAAGGTTATGGTTAGGTGAAGGTGAATATTACGGTTAGGTCAAGGTTACTTTTAAGGTTAAGGGTAATATAAGGTTAAGCTTAAGATTAGGTCAAGGGTAAACTAAAACCTTAAACCTTAACCTTATGTTTAACCTTAACCTTCTCCTAACTTTAACCCTAACCTGAACCTTAACCTCAACCTTAACCTATCCTTAACAATAACCTTAAGCTTAAATTTTCCCTTAAACGAACCTTAACCTTACCCTAACCATAACCTTAACTTTACCGTTAACCTAATCTTAACCTTAACCTAACCTTAACCTTGGATTTACCCTTAACCTAACCTTAACCTTTACCTAACCTTAACCTTAACCATAACCTTAACCTTAACCTTAGCCTAACCTTAACCTTGACCTTAAATATAACCTGACCCTAACCTTAAAAAAACCCTTAACCTTAACCTTAACCTGACTAAACCCGTAACCTTAACCTTAACCTTACCCTTAACCTTAACTTATCCTTAACCTTAACCTTAACCATAATCTTAACCTCAGCTTAAGGTTAAGGTTAAGGGTAAGGTTAGGGTTAAGGGTAAAGGTTAAGTTTAAGGTTACAAGTTTAGTCAGGTTAAGGTTAAGGTTAAGGGTTTGGTCAAGGTTAGGGTTAGGTTTTAGTTAATGTCAAGGTTAATGTTAGGTTAACATTAAGGTTAAGGTTAAGGTTAATGTTAAGGTTATGGTTATGGTTAAGGTTAGGTTAAGGTTAAGGCCAAGGTTAAGGTTAAGGTTAAGTTAATGTTAAGGGTGAAGGTTAAGGTTAAGGTTTTGGTTAAGTTTAGGTTAAGGTTCAAGTTAAGCTTAAGGTTAAGGTTAGGTTATAGTGAAGGTTAAGGTTAAGAACCATAACCTTATCGCTGACCTTACCCTTAACCTTAACGTTAACTTTAACCTTAACCTTAACCTTACTAACCACGTAACCTTAAGCTTAACCTAAACCTTAACCTCAACCTTTATGTTAACCTTAAATATAGCCTAACCCTAACCTTGACAAAACCCTAACCTTAAACTTAAATTTACCCTTAACCTAACCTTAACCTTAACTATACCCTTAACCTAATCTTAAGCTTAACCTAAGCTTAACCTTACCCTTAACATTGACCTTAACCTTCATTTAACCTAACCTTAACCTTAACCTTAATTATAACCTAACATTAACCTTAACCAAACCCTTAATCTTAACCTTATCTTAACCTTATACTAAACTTTTTTTTGTAAGATTCATAGTACCTTTCTATTATCAAATATATATAGGGAAAATTGTCATACAAGATAAAAAAAATACAGCGACCTCAACCTTCCCGAAGTAAACTAGGTCTGTTGGCCACCGTATCGAGTTAAATGTAGACAGAAAACGAGATTATCTTATCCTGCTACTTACAACATTAAGAACTGTAGTATGTCCATAATATTTACAAATAAAACAAGTAGTTAAAATGATGAAGTCCAAAATTATATAGAAATCTAAAATAGTTAACCAGAAATATCCACCGGAACTGGAGCATTAGCAGTGGTACCTATCACCTTCTCACTGCATTGTGTTATTTGCAACTACTTTTCTATCTTACCAACCCTGTCATTCAGCTGAATCTGAGCTTTGAACATTGCATGCATGTCTAGCTTCATTTGTTGCAGTTCAAAAAAATTTGAAGAGTTGATGCTCTTTTACTCTTGACATGCCATGGCCTTGGCAAGAAGGCATTTCATCTTCCAGTAGGTCTTCACCGATTGTTGAAAGAGGGACACTCGACCCCGAGTACTCCCTGGATCTGTTATAAAATCCATTTTATAAATATGAGCTTCCATGTCTTCATCCTCGCTGTCTGTTTGTATTTCCCAACCATGAATTTTTGTTTTAATTTGAGCCAAATTCCCTGATTCATATACCTGAGCAATGTCTTACAACACTTGTGCATTTGACTTCCTACCCCTCCCACTCCTGCTAGCCTCTTGATGAGGCTGCCTACAGTGATTTACCTTCCCTATTTTCCCTTTAACCATATTGGAAGCGATAGAACTTGAAAAGAAGCATGTGGCCAGAACCATAATGGGTTTAACATAGGCATGTTGGCGAGCAGTAGCTGAAAATGGGTGATGGGGATTCAGTGGCCCGAGGTCAAAGTATATTTGAGAAGCTTGGTGGCAGTCATAGGTATTTTCTGAAGGGAAAAAATCCCTAGAGTCAGTAGGACTTCCAGGGCGGGTATGAACTGGCTATGATTTTCGTAATGGTGTGTGAATGGAGGGTATGAAATACTTCGACCAAGGGAGATGGGGGACTGCTGCCATGGGAGGAAAAAGTGCAATATGAGGGTGAAGATGCGAAGGGCGTTGTTCGTGCTTTTTTTACAAAAAGAATAAAATAATGGGGTTTGGTTTGTACAAAACACAGAGACAGGTACCACAAAACATGAAAGAGGGTTGCTCACTTGATGGTGTGAGGACAGTGTTTTGTTGGGGGTAGGGTTGGCTAGTGTCATGTGTGGGGTTGATGAAGCAGAAGATGTCATAGATGAATTAATGCTGATTGAGGTATGGTGGGCCAAATGCGGTGCACGGAGGTGCGCTTTCCTTCTACTTGTACAACCCGATCATCCGGGAAGGGGTTTGAGTTGGAATGGTGAACTTGAACTTATGCATGATATATGGATGGGCATGAGGTGCTTCCTGGACTATAGTGGTATGGCCATGGAGTCACTTTGTGGAGTGATGTATGGTCTACTTGAGATGACGATCGCCATGGAGGGGAGGCTCTACTGACCATTGAGGATGTTTATCATATGCAGGGTGAGGTGATGATAAACGTGGTGGGGTGTGAGGACCCTAAGTTTTATTTCTGATGGAGAAATGATGTCAGGATATGCAAAGTTTCTGGGACTCTATCATGTTGAGGGTAGAATGATACCTACTCTGAAACTTTCGGTGGTGATCATTGTGAATGGTTTGTGGGTTCTTCCTGCAAAAAAAACTACCTCAAGTGAAATCATCTTCTTTTCATTCAATATTATTTGAAAAACATGAATTTTGGAAAGGAAGATGGGAGGGTGCATACCTGCGAGCGCTTGAAAAAATATTTCTTTGGAAAGTGAATGTGGGGCATCGCTTTTGTTCGTCATGGTATATTGATGATGGTGAAACTTACGATTTGTAGAATGGACATTCTGATCTTCTGTTATGGACCTCCAAAGTTCTGAAAAAGGGCGATAAATAAGGGATTATGGCCCTAATCCTATTCATTTGTAGTTGTTGAGTTTGGGAGATCAAAGGTGGTAGCAGAGCCTTTCTTGCCATTACGGTCAGCCTGTGTACCGAGGATTAGTGATACTATGCCGAGGTAACTCTCATGATGTTCTGCATTTTGATTTTTTCAGTTTGATGACACCGGGGGCCTTACAAATTAGGTTTTTATGGCCTCAAAGGGGAATTTTTCCCTAGATTGCGCTAGCGATCTAGGGAAATAGGCACCCCCCTCTGCGAGCATTCTTTAGGTACAACAGCGCGAAGGCATGTTATCCCTGCCTCTTTGCGCACAAGGGTGTGCCTGTAAATAAAACAGGTGCACAAGGGCATGCCTGTCTCTCACCTCTGCCTCTTTGAGCGCAAGGGCACGCCTGTAAATAAAACAGGTGCGCAAGGGCGTGCTTGTTTGAGAGACAGGCGCGCAAAGGCAACATTTTGGGAAAAACTTGGGGTTTTTACTGTCCTTTATGATATTTCTCCTTTGTACTGAAGGGTGCCTGTTGCTTGGAAAGTTAGTATGGAGAGAGCGAGATTGGCCCGAGATATGGACTGCTCTGGCTGCTTATGCTAGGGCGCGCCGTCATTTGGCCGCATGGGGCCTCCTGAAATTTACTGAGAATGAGTGCATTTGGTCATGAGACCAATTGTTACATTAAATTATACGACATTGGCACTGGAGGCGCAACATGTTTTTCCTGAGGCGGAAAAATTGATTATTCATCTCGACATGAATATTTACTTTGTGACCAGATTACTGCCTCAGGGAGAGGCACTGAGATATCCACTTCCTGCTGGGCGAGTGAACATGGACAGGTTCCGATGACATCATTACGGTGGTGCACCTCTGACTGAGGGGTGCATCAATATCACCTCAGTGAAATATGTGGCTGAGCTATGTGCTCTGGCTGTTATAGTGTGATTGGCGGGGTCATTTGCGCCACATTGGGCATCGAGCCCAAAGGTGGGAGTTTTACGCCACTTGAAGAACGGGCATTTCTTCAATTTTTCCTATTTCTATTTTGATGGTATGGTGTCACAACTGAATAGGGTCCAGCGTGGATCCAAATCATTTTTGTATGCCAGCATTTTGTGCAGCATCATGTATGAGAGGGTCGTGCTGCTGAGGCCCGTAGTGCTTGTGCCTATCGGGGGGCCAAGGGAGCCACGTATGAGGAGGTGGGCTCCGGTGATGCCACGCGGTGGTGGTGGTAGTGTGGGTCATTATTGAAATGACACAATGGAGGCCTAGTTTTAGGCCAATTTGTAGATGTTTTTTCCATACCTTTACGCAGGGATGGACTTTCAGGGTGATCCAGATATTGGTCTCCCTTTTGTTTATGTTTGGGGTCCCGCAGGTATGTGTTATGTTTCTACATTTACTCGAGTTTTTTGTGTTCTTGAGTGTTATTTATTGACACTGACATTATTTTGGTTACTCGTGCAGATGTTAGTGAGGTAGGATGCCCAGTGGCCCAGCTAGTGGGTCACAACCCTCCACCACGACCACCTGGTGGTCGGGGAGTTGGTGCCATCGGTGGACCGGGCGAGGATGGTGCTAGCCCTTCTGGTGAGGGTAGCAGCATAGGTGCAGCTAAGATAGAAGGAGAGAGAGCTCATGCAGATGTGGCTGAGGTGCACGATGCAGCACTTACAACTTAGGTTGAGGCTCTAGAAGACTTCTGGGGTTGAGTAGACCATTTGACCCACGAGATGCCTGCTCGAGGTATTATGGATCACTTCGAGGAGATATGGATAGAGAAAGTGATGGTCCGCGAGAGGGACTACTGACTGACTCTATGAAAGGTAGCTATCGCAGCGGCGACAGCAGCTCCGGTGGTGGCACCAGGAGCAGTGGTGGGCCCGGGCACTCCTCTTGAGGGGGTACCCCAGTAGAGTAGATTTGTACACAGGGAAAGCACACATTATGAGGATGCTTACCTTATTTTTGATGACCTATATATTTTTTGGCTAGCCAATGGGCTAGCAATACTATTTTTTGTACTCTGATAGACATATTTCTGATATATATATGAGAGCTCTTTTTGTGGCTCTACATGGTGTGATGTCTATTTCGGTTTATGCATGATGCTGATGGATATACATGTTTTTGGTTTTTATTTATGGTTTTTTTCTCGCGATGCATTCCAGTCTAGGATATTGTTAGCTATGTGATTAGATGTTTGGTTTTGATTCCTTGATACATGTGAGAATGTAATATAATCAAATTGTCTTCTTAATCTTCTGGCACGCAAATATTTTCTAAATAGGTTTGAATCCCTAGTTTCAAATGTTTGGTTTAACTGCGAGACTACTAACCGGGAATCAAGGTAGAAATGCATATGGTGGATGCCCTGGTGGAGAGCCTTGCACATAAGTCTGATAACGGCATCATATTCTTCCTGATTGTTGGTTGATGAACCGATGCACACACCGTTTGAAAATAGTGGTGATCGGTCAAAGTGATAGATTACCTAGGCAGCTGCAGCTAAGTTTTGAAACCATCACGATGCTCCATCAGAAAATCCGAAATAGGGTTTAGGTTGGTGATCCATGGTGATTTTTGAGCATATTTAGGGTTTTTTGGGTCAAAAATATTTTGTTGGTGGATTTTGTGTACTCCAACTCTAGGGGATAAGGGCTTGTGGGGCCCTTATGGGTAGAATGTCTTGAGGTAAAGGCCTTTGATGGGGTTAGTGAGGTAGGTCCCGTCCGGTTCCGTCAAGATATATGTCCCCTGCCGGAGGTAATTTTTGATGATATAGGGACCTTTCCACAGGGTTTCAAACTTTCTTGGCCCTAAGGCTTCTTTTGCGACATCATAGCAAAGGAGTAGCTCTCCTTCGGTAAATGAGCGAGGGGTGATGTGGTGGTCGAATGATGCTTTTACCCTTTTCTTATGGGCCTCATTGTGTTGCAGCGAGTGGCGCCTATTTTCATCAACTAGCTCTAGTTGTACTAGGCGCTATTCTAGAGGCTGGGTGTCATCCAGGAGTTCGATGGATACATGCAAGTTTGGGAACTCGTGGAAATAAATACAAGGACACAAGGTGCCATGGTTTTTTGCGACAGGAATAAAGCTGAATTCCTGTGATAGAGGGGTTGTCGAAATCCTATCTTGGGTGTGCGATGACACAAGTCGTATGTCATGAGTTGTGTCACTAGCATGCGACGGGGGAAGGATCTCCACAATGGAGTCCTGAGTGAGCCGATAGTCAGACTTCCCGCTAGGATAGTCAATTCCTTGTAGATGGAAGTTGATTTTATCACAGAGGTTTCTGAATGTTTGTAGCAATGGACATCCTTCTGGTGTGTGATTATGATTAGTGTAGATGGTGCAGGGTATCATAGTGCTGATAGAGTAGATAGTGTGAGAATATACACTACTCGATGTTCCAGATGTGGACACTTGGAAAGGGTCTGTTACGGACCAAGGCATATTCTGTTTCCATTTTTGCGTCGTAGGTTGGAACTTACCTCCCTCTTTGGTTGGTGGGTGACTTAATTCTACTCTAGCTGCTCTCAGTTTGGGGAGATGCGTGCACTTAAATGTATGATGAAAGTGTGAGAAAATTTGACAGTAATTCCATGTAATCTTCTCTTGATTAGAGAGAAGCTTTTGAGGGAGAGATGTGATTATGCAGAGAGTATTTGCAAGGGGTTTGAGTTCCCTACATTGATTGATCTGGTGATCATTTAGATCACATAGGCCACATGTTATCCTCGGTTGGGACTGAGCTTTACGTGATTGGTTTATGGTCTTAGCAGGCATGACAAACCACCATGGTGGCGGGGTCAAAGCAGGCTTATATCACCATCGTGGTAGTGGGGGTGTCATTGAGTCGATGACGTATCTTTTATGCCATTCTCGAAGGTCGCTCGTCCTCTTTTCTATTACATTAATCATGTAGATAGTGGGATGAAGTCGTGAGACATTAGTACAATGTCAGTCGTAATGATTACCCTGACATATCAGACAAAAAGTCCGTGATATAGGTCTCCTATCGTGCGTGGTCTGAGGGTGGGCAGGGTACCATCGTCGATATGCTACTAAGTCGAGGAAGTGGACTACTATATGGTTCATCTGCCTGCATAATGTGCATGTGGGTGGCTTTCGTGATGTGTTTATGACAGTAACTATGGGTTGCTTTCTAGGCCGTTCTTCGGCTGACAAGAACATGATTGACCCGCTCATCTCCTCTGCTTGGATCATGGAGCTGCCGATGGATTCGACATCCATATCGTCTTCTTCGGAAATATGAACTATGGCTAAGCAGAGGCTAGCAAGGGCTAGTCGGAAGCAAGGTATGTAGTGACAATCCTCTAATAAGTGATTGTCAGCACATAACGAGCATGTGAATTGTGCTGCCTGTAGCCCCACATAGCAGACCCTCTCGATTGGATACCATTTGTGGATGAGTTCCAATGCAGCGCACTCTTCGAGGTAGTGGCCATGTTCATCGCATAACGTGCTACCTATAATGGGAATTACTGGGGGGCACTCTACCTATTGGTACTCCTCTTGTAAGTAAAATATGGTACGTGGTTCGTCATTGGTGGACTGGATGGAGGGATCCTCTTGATAGGATCACTCGATCGCATGTAAGGCGTCTCGATACTGTGGTATTTCTAGAAAATGGTGGGTATAGTGCCCATAATTGTCACAGAGGGCACATGTGTGATTGGTATGCAGTGGTTTGCCTGAATTTTTGGTGGCAAGTTCCTTTTTATGGGAGTACTGAGGTGCCTTCATCGCAATCGAGGAGTGGTTTTAATTCATCCAACTCCGGGCATATGTGATTAGGGTGTCCTGTGACATCACATATAGCATAGGCTGATGACTCCCTCTACATGGTGGGGGTCACCACTTTCTTTCCTTTCTTGGCGATTTTCTTTATCATGGTCGCATGTTTCGTAGTGGGGATTTACCTTGCGGGGGTGGTTTCGACTGCTATTTGGGTAGGTTGGGGCTCCTCGGGACCGAGAGGCTTTAGCCCAAACATAGTAACGTTGGTAGCTAGCGTTCCTAGAGGGGGAATGAGGTACCACACTAGGAATGCCAATGATATGTTGGGTAGTACCAGTGTTACCAAGACCTGCTGGGAGGTAAAGCTAGGAGGTGGGTATAGAAAAGGAGTTTTGGAGGTGGCATAGACTAAGGAGGTTGTAGTAGCTGATGCCTCAGTGTCATTACTACTTGATTCCGTGTCGTGACTATCCTCGGTGCTTGACGTGGACATCATGCATACCAGGGCAACTGTGGTATCGGGTGATACCTTAGGGATAATAAGAGGATCTCCTAGGAAAGATCCCAGGATGGACAATGGTTTGAATTGGCAAGGGCCATATTCTTGATACCGTGAAAGAACATCAGCAGCTGTGTCTACATAAGGTAGAACCATATCTGTTTTGGTCAAAGCATTCTTTTCAATGTGCGTCATCTGGTCTACTGTAATGATTCGATCCTCGTGGGGGGACATCATGATGCATAAAATGAAGGATGCTATGGAAGACATGGTGTAATGTAACTTCGCCCAAGGAGTATATCGTAATCCAATTAAGCGTCCAAGACTTTGATGTCTATGTGGACCATTTTTCTAGCTAAGCAGACTGATACGTTTTGGAAGAGACCAACAGAGGTGGAGGGTCAACCGTCATATGCCCTGAGTGTGATGATGGAAGGTTTGATTTATGGGGCTCCTAACTTCCACCATACATTTTTTGACATGATGCATGTGGATGCACCCTCATCTATGACACATTGGTGAATAGTGTACCAATAATGGTATCTGAAAGGTGACCATGGAGGGAAGCCTAGGGGTAGCTTTGTCTAAATCAAAAGCCATCATGAGTGTGTCGGTGGGGTCAATGGCGCCTAAGGTGAAAAGTAGGGCTTTTTGATGTTTCGGGCATGACTGCAGTACTTCCAAAGCAGACATAGCAGTAGGTGACTGGGCTAAATTGTCTACGATGCTATAATTGTGGGCTGCCTTGGAGTAGTTACTTGCTCACCTATTAGGCCCTTTAACCATTTTTGGAAATGGTTCCAAAGGAATCTTTGGAATGGTTAAAGGTGTAGTCGATGCGGACGTACTAGCCCCTGACATACCGGTGTCTAGTGGGGTGTCGTAGCTATGATTCCAGGTTTGAAAAAACATTTCTTCACTGGCCATGTAGATTTCATGGCTGTTTTTCTCGGAATCGTTGGGGTTTTGCTGCTGAGTATTGACCGTTCCTTGATGGGGGAAGGGTTCTTGCATAACTACAGTTGGATGGGAAGACCCCCCTTGTCGTCAATTACTCCGAAGCTTTTTAAGCTCAGGGAGTTCGGGACAGTGGTGAGTATAGTGCCCGTACTCACCACATATCGAACAAGAATGGTTTTTTGGTAGAGGTGGCCTTTTTCCTTGCTTTTGAGCATTGCTTGGTTCTTGGTTATGATTCTGGTTGAAGTTATCTCCAGGCCGGGGTGTGGTGGGCATTGTAGACTATTGCCCCCTGTCTAGGGTTCCCTTTGGGTTTTTTTTTTACCTTTCTTTTGACCATGTTAGGAGGGTAATTATCCTAATAATATTGGTGTGGTTGATCTTGGGACGACTGCACAAAGTTTACCTATGAATTGTTTTGCGTTGGTGGGTTATGTGCTTGGGATTGAGCATACTGTTGTCCCATATTTGCACCTGGCCATTGGGGGGGAGTTCTTTCATTAGTTTTTCTTCCTGCATAATGGGTCCCCCTGGCCGGAGGGTAAGGTCCTCCTTGGTGATACGCAGGCACCCTATTAGTCAAATTTTGCTACTACATATGATGACTTTAGAATCTGGGTTGAGACATGTCCTGGGTAGACCCATGTGTATAACTGTGATTTTGACTATTGTTGCCTAGGTACCCTTGGGTCATCGAATGAATACGTCCATCTGCAGAGTTCAATGCGCCTGTAAATTCTTGATAAGATTTTAGGCGTGGGGCGTTAGGCAAGATATTGTATATGTACCTTGATTGCGCATAAATCAGTTCAAGCTGCTAGGCTTTACTGATTGTGTCCTCTTCGGATGTGGGGTTACGTTGCACCAAATCCTTTGAAGTCTATGCTGTCATAGTTTTCAAGAATAAATCTAAAAGGACTCGATTGTCGAGTTGAGCTTTGCATAAGCTACGACACCGTCTCCACTCGTGGAGATGTTCAGAAATGTGGGTAGAGGGAGATTGTTTGAAATGAGTTAGTAATTCCATTCCCGAATCATGGTGAATGGGTAACTGAAAATAAGTGAGGAACACAGTAGTGAGGGTGCTAAATGTTCTGTGTGAAGCAGGGGGTTTCTCGATGTACCATTTCATGGCCACTCTTGTGAGAGTGCGTTGAAAAAACCTCAATCGAATAGTATCGTCAATGATGTTGTTCGATGAGCACCATAGGATAAAGGTCCTTATATGATTCCTTGGGTCTTTCGCTTGCTTGCCTTCAAAATTTGGTATGTTTGAAGGGAGCTTCATGGGAATGGGAGGCCAATTGGGGTCGTGTGCAATGGGGTCATTGGTGAGATTGGTTAAATCTGGTAGATTTAACGCCACTAAGAGGGATGACTGAGAGGTTGAAGCCATGGTAACATGTGAAGACACGAAGTTCTGGTTAGAATGGGGGTTAGTCTATGACGTACTCAGTTTTGAATTCAGCTGGCTTCCCGTATGGGACGCACTCCTCTGCCCCCTAGGGGATGAGGGGGGAGTGATGTGTGGTGTGGTGTTGGGAGACCGACTAGGGTTCCTAATGAAGGTTTCTCCAAGAAAGGAGGAACCAACCACTGTGGCAATGTTTCGTCTTTGATGCCTAAACTACAAAAGACCTGGAACCCCTCCCGTTAATGGGTCTAAAAGACGCCTAGACTGATGAGGTTCCATTGGAACCGTTTGAGGGTCGTCCAAGTTAGGTTTTTGAAAAATATTTTGAGGGGATTGAGTCTATGATCACGTAAAATTTATGGCCACATACATAAAACAAAGCGAAAAAGAAATGATTTTTCCTTTAATTTAACCTATGTGATCAATCAAGAAAAAAATGGTTTCGTCTATTTGCGCGTGATACTAAAAAAATCCTAGAAGACCTAATAATGTCCTCACACTCTCAAAACTAACTGAGCCTTGAGAGGATTTCTTGCGAGTGCTGGCACAACATCCCGAAAGAACTGGCAATGCCCCCAGTCAGTTGAAGAGAATCAACCAAGGTAAGGGTAGAGGGTCTGGCGCTTGCTTGCACCGTCACCTATAGGGTAAAGGATGCCCTAGTTTTGGCCACTAAGAACCACCATCCCATGTGAGCGTTTGAGTCTTGGGTTTCTTGGTAGTCAACTAACAGTACTAAGTATCAGACGGGTCAGGTAGCCCCAACTAATACCGCACACACTGCGCCTAAGCCTAACCCCCTCTAAATCGAGTCTCTGCCATGCTCAAGTTTTATTTTCCGTGGGCTGATAGGTGGATTTTAAGATCCCTAAAAATGAAAATTCTATGTTTCAAATGTGAAGCATGATCAAGGCAGCTTATTGGATGCCTACTCCCTTGATCCTAACTTAAACTATAATTTCTCTTGTGGCCCCTGTGGGGAGAGTTTAGTGAGTTGGTTTAAGTTATTTTTAGGTGGCTTTCTTTTCTTAGTGGGTGAATGTGTGGGAGCATACGGTGAAAAATCTCATAATTTTAACATATGGATATCGTTGATCCATTACAAATGTCCCCCTAGTTAAACTATGTGACGTTGTTCCTTGCTCAAATAAAAATCATTTGCGAATAATGGGCCACTTCCAAGACCTCCTAATTAGTCTATGTGAGTGACTAAATGGAGATGGTGAATCAAAAATATAGAGTGTTCATATGCTTTTCTAGGGTCACCCAATGGCGCAAATACAGCAGAGATTACTTACTCTAACTTGCGACTCAATCCTAGTCACGTAATTTCCTAAATGCAAAAATTGAAATTTAAACTAAACAATTTCTACACTAGCTTATGCATGTGTGGTCCCGAGCCACTTACTTGGACTACTTAAACTAAGCGTGCATACCATAATTTGCAAAAACATAAATTTTTCGGAAAGTAATGGTTAATTCTCCCCCTACTTAAACTATGTGAGTACCTTTTGCAAAAAATCAACTTCAATGAAAACTAACTAAATTCCTACAAAAAGAAGCAAAAATCAGTCTTCAGAAGCTGTGGGGTATCAACATAGGTGTTGGTAGATACATTAGGGGCTGCCCAACAAACTTACAAGAAGAAAATTGTAGCAGATATGGAGAAAAAATCTCTCTGCAAATTGCGCGCAAAACCTTCTGAGAGGTGCACCTTCCTGCGCGCAGGTCACTCCTGAACGCGTGCACTGCGTGTCTGTGTGTAAAAACAACGTGCAAAATTCCTACAAGTAAAAAAAAAATTAGGAGCTGACTTCTTCATTATATCACTTCAGTGAGTCTAGGGACTGGAAGATGGATCAGAGGACTGTCAGCTCCACTCTAGCATAGACTAAGGGTCTCCTGCAAATAATGGCACAACCACATAAACTTGAAACACGTCAGTGGAGTCGCCAATCCTGTTGTGGTGGATTCGACACTCGGGTGTACAAAATCACACGCATTTAGAGAATGTGGTCTTTTATCTAAACCATAAATAATAGGTAGTATATAGGGGGAGATCAGAAGTATAAGACTTAAAATGAAGTAATAAACTTAAGTATGCTCTGTCGAAAAAGTAAAACTAAAAACATAAAAATAAGCTAAAAAAAGAGTTCCAAACAATAAAAAGGTAAAGAATGGCTCGATGGCCTTCTTCTCATTTAATTTTTGGAATGAATAAAAATCTTACCCACTTATAGAAGGGCCTAGGTAGAGGCTCTAGGACCCGATGCAAGGATGTTTGTCCTTCAAGTTTTTCCTTCTGATGCAGTTCAACTCTCTCTCTTTGCTGCAATGGACTGAAATTGTTGAGTGGTCAACAATTGAGTCCCCTTCTTCAGCTCCTGCTCCTTAGTTCACACAAACAGTTGGTGTTTCTTAGGAAACTTTGGCCAGCATAACCTTGTGCTCACAAATTTTTCATCTCTTTGAGGGTTTATATAGGTTAGCATTCAAACCTCCTTCCCTCCCTTGGTACACGGTGGATAGTGACCCAAGGGAGGGGCAATATTCCATTGTGGGCTGAAATATGCTTTTGTGTGCTCACACAAGGCCTAAGTAGGCACTGGTGCTGTCCTTAGGCAGCTTTCACATAAGGAGAAACTGTCATTTGCTTGCTTATGGTCCCGGAAAGGGAATTTTTCCATTTCTAGAAATGTGCACTTATCGGGCTCCAGTGCGCGTAGAAGGCGTTCTTCTCGAAGGAAAAAGCGCGCATTTGGGTAATTATGACCAGTTAAATCTTGAATTGCTCAAAACCTTAGAGATTCTCAATATTTTTGATTCCATAATGTATCCCTGTCTTGTAAATCCTTGGGCTCGACACTATTTTATGTCATTTTTTGCTATACAATTTTCCAGTGTTAACAATAAGGATAAGGTTAAGGTTAGGTTGAGGTTGAGGTTATGGTTAAGTTTAAGGATAACGTTAGGTAAAGGTTAAGTTTAAGGTTAATGTTAAGGGTTTGGTCAAGGTTAGGGTTAGGTTATAGTTAAGGTTACGGGTTTATTCAAGTTAAGGATAAGGTTAACGTTAAGGGTAAGGTTAGGTTAAGGATAAATTAAAGGTTAAGGGTAAAGTCAAGGGTTTAGTCAGGTTAAGGTTAAGGTTAAGGGTTTGGTCAAGGTTAGGGTTAGGTTCAAGTTACGGGTTTAGTCAGGTTAAGGTTAGGTTTAAGGTGAAGGTTATGGTTAAGGTTAAGGTTAAGGGTAAAGTCAAGGTTAAGCTTAAGGTTAAGGTTAGGTTAAGGGTAGACTCAAGGTTAAGGTTAAGGTTTGGTCAAGGTTAGGGTTAGCTTATAGTTAAGGTTAAGATAAGGTTAAGGTTAACGTTAAGGTTATCCTTCTTAGCTTTATTGAGGGACATTTGTTTGTAATCTTTTAGTCATAAAATTACCCAATCTTCCACATCAAAACTTCTTTCATTGCGATATTGATCTGCCTGTTGTTTCATTTGATTCCGTGTCAGAGTGAGATTATCCTTTAAGAGTTGGAGAAATTGTTGTTGCTGTTCGATGTGATCTTCCATTGCTTGAAACTTAGATATCCATAAAGCACCATAAATGGGGTCATTTTTTCTATGGTATGGAAGGAAGTGTTATGCCACCATTCTCCTAGGGCTAACCACTTGATCTATTATGTTTGTTTAACATATACAAATAAAAAAATATATCCTTCCAAAATTTTTTTCACTATCTAATTTTTCCCATCATATTGAGGATGATAAGGTGAGCCATGAGCTAATTAAGTACCAAGAAAAAAAAAATTATGTCCAAAAATTTCTAGTGAAAACAGGATCTCTATCACTTACAATAATCTTTAGCTTTCCATGCAGTTTTTGAACTATTTCCTTAAATACATTAGCAACTGTATTGGCTTTGAAAGGATGAGATATTGCACATAAGTGTTCATACTTGGTAAGTCTATCAACTACCACCATGATGACACTCTTTCCTTCAGAATTGGGTAAACATGTGATAAAATCCATTGAGACCTATTCCCAACGTTGAATTGGAATGATTAATGGTTGTAAAAGACATGGGGTCTTAATTGTCTCAACTTTATTTTGTTGGCAAACCAAACTTTCTACCACACACTTTTGAATATCAAATTTAAGTCCATCCCCAAAAAAATCCTTCTAGACCCTGTGGTAAGTTTTTAAAAAACATGAGTGTCCTCTTATGGGAGAGGTATGCAATTCCAAAAGAAAATTTTGTTTTAAGTTGGGAGTTATTATATAGATATATGCGATATTTGTACCACAATGAATCTTTTTTCCAAATAAATGAATCATATGCATTAGGATATTTCTAAAAATTTTGAATGAGTTTCCATACCTATTCATCATTCTTCCATCCATCCCTTGATTCAGTTATCCATTCAGAATTGATATTAGAAATGGAACAAAGCAATGGTTCCACATCCTCATGCCTTCTTGAGAGTGAATCTGCAACAACATTTTGCTTCCCTTATTTGTAGATGATTTCAAATTCATAACCCAACATATTTGTGACCCATTTTCACTGATATTTGGAAGATAATATTTGTTCCAAGAAGTATCTAAGACTATAATGATTTATTTTTACTATGAAGTGTCTTCCCATTAGGTAAGGATGCCATTTCTTCAGTGCATGTAGTATTGCTAAAATTTCCTTCTCATAAATAGGTTTCTGTAAATAATTTCCCTTAATTAGACGACTTTCAAAAGAAATGGGTCTTCCTTATTACATTAAACAACACCAGTGCCATTTCCTAAGGCATCACATTCCACAAAAAATGTTTTTGTGAAGTATGATGTAGCTAATACCAGAGCTCGACACATTGCCTATTTAAGATGTTTAAAGGCCTCAGTTGCTTCTGATTCCAAAAACATACATATTTCTTCAGTAATGTTGTTAAAGGTGTTGTTATCTTCCCATAATTATTAACAAATTTGTGATAATTACTTGTCAACCCGAGAAATCCTCGAAGATGTCTTAAGGCCGTGGGGATTTTCAATTCCTTGATGGATCTAATTTTGTTAGGGTCTCCTTTGTCACCCTCATGGGATACTGTTATGACCCAAATATTCCACTTCTTGTACTCCAAATAAAAATTTGGAGGATTTTTCATACAATTTTTTCTCCTCCAATAGTTTGAGCACCCTCTCAACTTGTTGAACATGATCTTTCCAAGAATTTATATAGATTAGTATATCATGAAAAAATACTAACACAAATTTTCTAAGGAAATGTTTGAAATTGGAATTCATCGAATCTTGAAATGTAGAAGGTGCATTATTAAGGCCACAAGGCATGTCCAAAAATTCATAATGACCTTCATGAGTTCTAAATGTTGTTTTTGGGACGTCTTCAAACTTCATTCTAATTTGATGATATCCTAAGAAAAGTTACAACTTTGTGAAGTAAATTGCTCCATGTAGTTCATCCAACAAGTCATCAATGACAGGAATGGGAAACTTATCTTTAATAGTGATATTGTTTAGCTATCTATAATTCAGACACACACCATGATCCATCCTTCTTATGCACCAATACTACTAGATTAGAGAAAGAACTTTGGCTAGGTTGTATTATACATGCCTCTAGCATTTCTGCAAACATACATTCAATTTCACTCTTTTGAGAATAAGGATGTCTATAAGGTCTAATTTTTGGAGGAACACTTCCAAGAATCAAGTGAATAACATGATCATGATCGTGAATAGGTGGGTGACCTTTGGGAGTCTCAAATACCTTGGAATTATTATAAATGACTCTTTGGAGATCTCGAGAAATGTATGACGTAGAAATTTGAATATCTAGTGAACATAATTGTGCAATTACCCCCCCTTGTTTTTTATTCAAAATATTTGTCATGCCATTAGAGCTAATTATCTTCCCAGATTTCCCTACAATACCCCTTCATTAAATTTCCTTTCTTTCCAAGAAAAAAATCAATAAAAGTTATTGAAAATTAAAAGCTAACATCCCTAAAGATTGTAACCATTGGACTCCAAATACAACATCTGCACCACCCGTTGGAATGACAAGAATTGTACTCTTCAATACATATTCCCCCATGGTTAGATTGATATCATGGCACTTACTTGAGAAATTTATAGTTCCTTCATTTACAACCATCACTTGACACTTTGGTGCTGGGTATAGAAATAAATTCAAATATTTGGCTATCTTAAAATGAGTAAAATTATGAGTACTACTTGAATCAATTAGTACTATTGACTTTTTATTCTTGATATATCCTTCAATATTGAGAGTTTGAGGAGTGGTAATTCCCACTAATGCATTACAAGATGTGGTCAGCTTCATTTCTTATTTTTCAGCCCCTAGGGTTGGTTCTTGGTGTATATCTTATTATTTTGATGTTTCTTATTCCTTTTCTTCCTTCTCTTCACAAGATATGTAAAATAATTTATTCTTAGCACACTTATGACATTTATTGTATTTTCTATCACAACTGTAACAAAGCCTTTTTATCCTTTTTCCTCCAGTTGTTGTGGTGTCAACCTTGTAGGTTGTGGGAAGAAGGGAACAAAAACATTTCCATATTTATAGTTGTGGGTGGTAGACCTCATTTTTTCCATGATTTTGCTTTCAACTTTTATTTCCACCCTAAATGCATTCTCCAATGACTTAGGTTCCCAAAGGTGAACCTCATATTGGATGCTATCCTTTAAAGTCCCTATGAAGAAATCAATCGAATAATACTTTGGGATATAAGTTACCTTAATACTCAATCTTTTGAAGTCGTCAATGTTCTCTCCAAATAAACCTTTTTGTTTGAGATTTATCATTTGGTTAAAGAAGGCATTTCTCTTTGTATCCTCATAATGTGCTATCAATTCCTCCGTAAACATTGTCCAAATGACTAGTGCTTTATGAGAACAAATGTATAGATACCATACAAATTGTTCGAGTTATAAATATAAATATGCAATGCATAAATTTTCTGTGTGTTACACATCATGTAGATCAAAGAACATATGTAGTATCTATGTTACCAGATCCTTGCCATCAAACTTCCTCATATAGATATTTGGAACATGGTTAGTCTTCAACCCACCGTTGGAGTCTCTAAAATAATAATTGATATTCCTTTTTTCTAATCCTTATTTTCATGGAATACCTCGTCACCACTAGGAATCCTTTCTTGTAACAACTTTGTCAAACCTTCCTTCAACCCTTCCATCTTGTCATTCATCATTGCTTGCATGTCTAATTTTAAACCACCATTCAAAACTCCCATGTCCATTTTTTATTTTACTCTTAAACCATCCATGTCCCATTTTAAACCATCCATATTAACATTCATCATTGTTACACTGAAATTTCTCACCATGACATTTTAGTACTCCTTTAGAAGTCTACAATATCAAAGTTCCTAAAGTCAAGCCTTGAAATTAAGAGAAAAGCTCATAAAAGTCTTAAAAACTCTAGTACCACACTTTCTCTTAGTTTTGCCTGCGGTCCCGCACCTTTTGGCTATAAATCATGTATCCAAATGCACTTATGCTTATTAAAAGTGCGGACCCCTGTAAAAGATAAGAAAAGGCACATGTAAAATCTAGAAGCTCAGTTAAAGTCATTTTTGGAAGCTTCTAGAAACATTCCAGCGGTGGAAAGTCTGCTCTTTTTAGGTTCATGTATCCCATCCATTAAGGAGCTAACCCCTTGATGTAAGGAACTAATCCCTTTGAAGGAGGATTCTATCCCTTCTTGTATGGAGCTGTAACCTCCTCTCTTCCACTATAAAAAGAGGCATAGGGCAGCCTCAAAGGGTTACAATTGATGAGTTGAAGTTTTAGTATTGTTGGAGGCGAAGTGCTGTTGAAACTTAGAAAATTTTAGTTGAGATTTCATGTGGGAAAGATTACATACCTATATGTATCTCGGTTGGAAGAGTGCAAGGCTGGTTAGAGTAAAAGAAACGCCTGTTCCGGACCCCAGGAAGGCCTATATGACATCAAGGCAGACACGGTTGTAAGGCTCTTCCTTATTTAAGTTAATACAAATAAATCCATTTTTCTCAATAAGCTGTCAATTGATTGATTTATTTTATGGATTCCTTGATCACCATAATAGATATTATTTATGAATATATGCTATGCAGGTGCTATTTGATGTTTGTTTGTTTGTGATTGTAGACCTTCAAAGGAAAATCTTTCGGGTGACTGAAGGACTACTACTACAAACAAGCATTGGATCAAAGGTAGGATCATCAAACCTTTATAGCATTTAATTATGAATCACAATATATCTAGAGAAAGATAGTTCTATTTGTCCGTTTGTTGCTAGCTGTCCGTAGGACACTTGGGAGGTCTGTCTTGTCCGCAAGAATGACTTATCCGTCCAACAAAATGGCGACTCCACTGGGGATCGAACCTTTCATTCCTAACTACGCTAAGTTAATGAAAGGTTTCACTAGGTTGTTGAAATAGGACATTCCTTTCTTTTTGGAAGAGGTCGCTGATGGATCTTTTGATGCTTTGAAACACGCATTGACCCATGCACCGTTAATGCATCCTCCCAACTACAACCAAGATTAATTTTTGTACCTCGCCACTTCCGATTCCACGATAGGGATGGTTTTAGTTCAGGAAGATGAATTCCATAGTGAACATGTGATTTACTATCTTAGTCGAAATTTGCATCCGACTGAGATCAAATATTCACATGTGGAGAAATTGGCCTTGGCAGCTATTTAAGCTATCCAACGTTTTCGTCACTACATACTTTTACGCAAAACAACAGTGATCTCTGATTATAACCCTATGATGTACATCTTGACCAAAAATTTGCTAGGGGGAAAATACTCTAAATGGATTGTTATCCTGCAGGAGTTTGATTTGGAATTTGAAAAATCCAAATCCAAGAAATCATTAATATTTGCTGAACTTATGTGTGATTTCCCACGTACTGATACAGAAACTGTGGCAGAACAACCAATCACAGATGAATCCTTGTTTCTTATTAGTGTCATTGATCCTTGCCTTGGAGATATTATTGTTTATCTTCAGACCCAATCTTTTCGGCTTGAGCTTTCATGGTCGCAACGACGAAAAATTCGTTTCCAATCTCAACAATATCATATTGTTGGTGACACACTATACCATCGTGGTGTGGAATCAATTTTTTGACGTTGTCTAACTCATGACGAAGTCGAAAAGGTTTTAAATGAATGTCACTCCGAAGCATGTGGCGGTCATATGTCTGGGTACACCACAGCCCAAAAGATATTGCATGCAGGTTATTTCTGGCCGTCCTTGTTTAAAGATTGTATTTACGCAGTTTGAAAATTTCATAATTGTCAAATCTTCGATTGGAAAATGCATGCACCACCTGCTCCTCTTCACCCTATAATTTCTATCGGTCCTTTTGCAAAATGGGGCATTGATTTCATAACATGTAACCCTCACTCGGCCGAGGGGCATGGGTATATTATTCTAGCAGTAGATTATTTTACCAAATGGGCCAAGGCGATGCCTACGTTTGCGGAAGAAGGCAAAACTGCAGCTACTTTTTTATTCAATCATGTGATTTCTCATTTCGGTGTACCCCAAGCGATAATTACTAATCACGGGAGCCATTTTCGAAATATCATGATGACCAAGTTAACGGACCAACTTGGCCTGCGCCATGACAGTTCTACACCATATTATCCGCAGGCTAATGGTTTAGTTGAAGAAATTGATAAATTTTTAGTCACCATGATCAAACGAATCATTGGAATTCATAAGTCGAATTGGCATACCATGCTCTTTTCAGCACTTTGGGCATATCAAACCTCAGCAAAAACATCAACAGGTTTTACCCCTTTTCAACTAGTTTATGGTTTAGAAGCGGTATTACACATTGAATGCGAGATATCGTCACTCCAACTAGCCATAGAGTTACTACCAGACACTTCTGAAGAGGAGAATTTTTTTTTATACTTGGCTCAATTAGATGAGAATTGGTGCACCGCTGCATTAGCTACCAAGGCTCATGCGAAAAGAATGAAAGCTCAGCATGATAGAAGTATTATCCCTCGTAATTTTTCAGAAGGAGACCTAGTTTTGATTTATGATCAAGCCAACGATAAACTAGGGGCTGGGAAATTTGAACCCATGTGGCATGGTCCTTATATTTTCAAGCAACAACTTGCAAAAGGGGCCTATGAATTGATTGATTTTGACAGGGTCTCTTTAGGTAAACCCAGAAATGGACTTTATCTGAAGAGATATTACGCTTGATTTTTGTGTGGAGATCTTCTCTGTATATTAGTTACTTTCTAGCTGGTGTGCTATAGATTAGAAACGTGTGCCTAGCTTAAGTGTGCTCTTACTATTATTCCCGCTTATCTGGATACTTTTGATATCGCAGATGTCGACGTCCTTTCAAACGTATATTGGTTTTGTTGATGGCGCTTGTCGTAGTACACAGAACATCTCTTTCGTAGCTTGGGTTATTTACTCACCCACTGACGAGTTAGTGTCGATGCATGGGGTAAGCCTTGGTCAAACAACGAACAATATTGCCGAATATAGTGCAGCTATTGAATTATTATCAGAATTCATTTCATTTGGAATTTGGAGTTTGATCGTTAAGTTAGATTCTGAGCTCATTGTATTACAGTTAAATCGAGTATATGCCATTAGAAATCCAGTATTATTAAGATTATTTTTAAGGGTTCATCTCTTGGAACGAGAGTTTGATTATATTGAGTATCAACACATTCCAAGAAATTTAAATACATTAGCAGATGCAATTGCTTCTAATGTTATACATAGAAATTTGCGATAACAAAGTAACAAATCAACATTCCATAACATGATTGAACATGTAACTGGAAATAATAGTATATCATAGTATAGACGTAGTATTCAAAAAATAGTACATCATCTTCGATCATAGGCTAAAAATTCCTTATGATCGAAAAAAAAAGTGGTACAAAAAATGAGTCTACAAGTCAATCATCCACTATCCGTGGTGATGATCACGATAATACACTACTTCTCATGCCACCCTAGTCAAAAACCTCCTGAATGGTCCAGAAACACCAATGACATATCTCTGTAGACGGAGCAGGATATCATCTATGGTGGTCTCAGGAATATCTATAGTGAGCCGCTCCAAATGGTGCTCTAAATTAGTCAAGATCTCTGAAGTTTGATCCTGTGGGGGTGGTGGTGGTGGTGCTGCATCCCTTTGCCTCCGGTCAAAGGGGTTGAGAATGGTTGGTCGACTCGGACCCACATCTGCATTTAAAATTTTTGTTATCAATTTTGGACGATTTAAAAAACAAAATAAAAATTAGAAATTAAAACATGTCAAAAAAGATTTTTTACCTGAATCATCCCACTAAGCTCCTGGAGGAAGGGGCATTTCCCAGTCACCACGAAAATCCATGCCAGCATAAGGAAAATCCTCTATCGCAAAAAATTGCGTTCCAGCCAACGAAAATATGTCGAGGGAAATTGAACAATCTTCCCACCCTCGTTGTGGCAGGCCATCAAAGCAACCCAATGAACCATCCTAGGCTCTCGAGGTCGACCAGCATCAACAGGAATATGCTGCGAGGCTAACATAGGGATCCCCTCTAGAGCAAAGGTGATGACGATGGACCCATATCCGAAGTTGTTTAGCTTCCCATTCTTTGCTCTGGTAAGTTGGCCTTTCACATTTGCCAACACTGCCTCGCACCAGTTGAATATGGTGCCTCGAAAGAAATCTACTGGTATGCGCATTTGAGATCCGGTGGCTACATGCAAAGCTGCACTTCCGCACAACTTAACAACGGTAAAAGCGATCACTTTTAGCTCGGGACATATGATAGTTTTTATGTCAATCCGTTTGTCTCGAGGATTGGATTTATCATTACAAAACTCTAATTGTAGGCTGGCAACAGACTGGCCACCTGGCCTAGCCCCAAATAGAGATAGTGGTTTGCCTCTCCTAGATAAACCAGTCAAAAAATATATGTCTTCCAGCTCAATCTCGAGCCAGTGACCTCCGATCACGAAACACTGGTCCTGAACATCCCATTTACTTACCAGCCAAGTAAGAAGATCCACTTTAGCTCTCATGCCACTGATAGCCCAAAATTTGTAAAGCCCCCATGCTCTTAAAACTTAAAAATTTGGTTGATGAATCATCGCTGCTTCATCTACCTCCTCATGTTCCCGTTCTCGCCAAATGAGCATTGTAGATATCCTACAACAAGTAAAATGAAGGATTAGAATCATTTTGAAGCAAAAAATTTGGGTAATTTAGGAAGAAAATATGTTTTAAATTCATTACGGCGCCCCCACACTTTACGCTCAGGGACAGTGCATAGCTCCGCACGACCCCTGTGTTAAAAGTGCGGGGCCCCCGACATTTTCTTTGTGAGAAAATGTCGGGTTCCGCAAGTACCTAGTGTCCTGCCTGCAGACCCCCGAGGGCAAATTTTTCAACCTATTTTCCTCCCAAAAATGAAATTTTGACCCTAATTTTAAAAATTGAACATATTAAAAGCAAGATAAGGAGGTTATGGATTACCTGAAATAGACGGTTCTCGATTCTGACGGTCGGTTTGCCCGGAATCTTCTCCGAAGCGTTTTTTGCCAAGAGCTCTAAAATTTTCACTCCAAACTCAAACAGTGAAAATGAACTTGAAAATCTCCTTTTTATAAGTTTTTTCGAATAGATGAATTTTAAATTTGTTTATTTTTCACTTTAAAAAGTCGGTTTTTTCAAAATATTTGTATTATTGAAACAAGTATGTTTAATTTTTCAAGTTTTTGTGCAGAATAACGGATTTTTCAGGCAAAATGGTCATTTTTGATGAAGAGTAAACTTTTATCACTTTTTCGGGCTCTTTAAAAATTTATGAAAAATGAGAAACCATGGAGTCCTCTTTTAAGCCCTTTTCAGACTCTCTAAAAATGAAAAGATTGCCGAGTACTTGACTATTCGAACTCGTTAAAGTAAATGAACAGTCGATCCTTCAGTATAAGTTTACCCCTTTTGCAGACTGAAATGGACTATTTACGAAAAAGGTATACGTTGACTAATCATGGTCAATAGAGTTCTCTCCCGCATTATTTTATCCTTTTTCGGGCTCGAGAGACTAAATTTACGAAAAAGTACACCCATGGAGTTTTCCTAAGTTTTTTTCTTCTGACTCCCTAAAAATGAAAAACACCAAGTTTCTCCTATACTGGACTCTTAAAATTTAACAGTAAATGACTTGTCAATTACAAACAGGAACATACCACTCCTTCTTAGGGTTCGATTTTAAACTAAGTTGGACTCATCCGAAGGATGAGCTTATAAACAAGCAAATGTTATCCTCCTCAAGCTTGTCAAAAATAAAGAGGTGCTTGCCAGAAATGGTGGGGGAAAATAGAGAAAACATATTCATTTGCTACACTTTGATTTGTAAAAGCATTACACCACTCTTGAACACGACACTTTCTGTCACACTTCCACCTGGGTTGGGAAATCCTTTGCCTATCAGTTAATCAAACCATAATGAAGGTCTTCAGCCGGTTTCTGGGTATTAGCTTAGGGAAACTGTCACCAAACCATCTGCAGTGTCGTTATGTGTTCAAGAGGACAGTCAAACAAACCGTTCATCTACAAACATTTGTCTTCATTCGCATTGACCATCCCTGAGTCAGTCCTTGCAAAAATTTCCTCAAACTTGATCTATGGTTTTGTGTCGTAAGCTTTCTTACGACAGATCACTTTCTATCGACGATAGCTCATCATCTAGGAAGTTGATCTAGAATCCTTCTGTACCTTGGAATCTGCATGCCTTAATGGCAGGTTTCTCGCCTTCGACGACATGTTGCATCATTGACCTTCGATCGAACAATTCTGTGAAATGTTCAACTTCAGATCACTTATTCACATTTCATTGATTGTACTGAGTACTTTGAGAGCCATTGTCTATATTGGTGGTTTCTCTCACACTTGTTAATAGTTCACATCATTGACTGGTAATCAAGTGGTTTCTACCATGTTCGAATTCAATACATTTAATCGCATGGATAGAATCGTACTAGTTCGAAGAAGCAAAAATCAAGACCCTGGATCTAGTTTCCACCATCGAGGATGTGAGGAGTTTTATTATTCATTATGAAGTAAATGATTCATTACAGATGGCTGCATCCATGCTGTGTCTACACTATTGATGTAATATTAAAATCATTTCTATATCAGAACAAGTTTAGTTAGTTTTGATCTGAGTATGGGAATGCCTACCTCAGCGATGATATATATATGTGTGTGTGTGTGTGTGTGTGTGTTGCATTGAATTTTTTTACAGGGTTCTAACTGGGGTGTCCACAGGATGATCCTTGAAATGATAAAGCACATCACTCTTCGAATACTCTCAAACTTCGCACTTTAGTGGGCAATTTTTTACACTGAAATTTGTCACCATGACATTTTAGTACTCCCTTAGAAGTCTACAATATCAAAGTTCCTAAAGTCAAGCCTTGAAATTAAGAGAAAAGCTCATAAAAGTCTTAAAAACTCTGGTATCACACTTTCTCTTAGTTTTGCCCGCGGTCCCGCACCTTTTGGCTATAAATCATGTGTATCCAAACACACTTTATGCTTATTAAAAGTGCGGACCCCTGTAAAAGATAAGAAAAGGCACAAGTAAAATCTAGAAGCTCAATTAAAGTCATTTTTGGAAGCTTCTAGAAACATTCCAGTGGTGGAAAGTTCGCTCTTTTCAGGTTCATGTATCCCATCCATTAAGGAGATAACCCCTTGATGTAAGGAACTAATCCCTTTGAAGGAGGATTCTATCCCTTCTTGTATGGAGCTATAACCTCCTCTCTTCCACTATAAAAAGAGGCATAGGGTAGCCTCAAAGGGTTACAATTGATGAGTTGAAGTTTTAGTATTGTTGGAGGTGAAGTGCTGTTGAAACTTAGACCCTTTTAGCTGAGATTTCATGTGGGAAAGATTACATACCTGTATGTATCTCGGTTGGAAGAGTGCAAGGCTGGTCAAAGTAAAGGAAACCCCTGTTCCGGACCCTAGGAAGCCCTGTATGACATCAAGGCAGACACAGTTGTAACACTCTTCCTTATTTAAGTTAATACAAATAAATCCGTTTTTCTCAATAAACTGTCAATTGATTGATTTATTTTATGGATTCCTTGATCACCATAATAGATATGATTTATGAATATATGCTATGCAGGTGCTATTTTATGTTTGTTTGTTTGTGATTGCAGACCTTCGAAGGCAACTCTTTCGGGCAACTGAAGGACTACTACTACAAACAAGAGTTGGATCAAAGGTAGGATCATTAAACCTTTATAGCATTTAATTATGAATCGCAATATAGCTAGAGAAAGATAGTTCTATTTGTGCGTTTGTTGCTAGCTGTCCATAGGACACTTGGGAGGTCTGTCTTGTCCGCAAGAACGGCTTATCCGTCCAACAATCATCACTTCCAATTCATTTTTGGCTACTCTTTGCAAAAGAAGAATTTGTTGCACTTAGTATCATAATTTTGATATATCATGTTGCATTTCTTCCTCTTCTTCATGCACTATACTAAAGCTTTCAGTTGGATTACTGGGTGTATCCATTTTTTTTGTTTTGAGACATTTTATAACCAAATAATGATATCTATGCTTCAATATTCCCTTTGAATCACTTCAAATTGATTTTTTAAACAAAAGTTATGCAAATTAAAAAAAATATATATACACACCTTTTTCTTGTTTTTAGAAGCTCGATCTTGAAACTATTGTATCTCTAAAATTTTGGCCTTCCAAGGTATGAAATTGTATCCTGAGGTAGCCCTATGTGTATTCTTTCTAACCCCACCAGTTAGACCAATATTGGATTCTTCAAGATGAAGTTATGCCAAATCTCCCACAATGACCTAATTATAGACTTGTTCAGTAGAGTGAACTTGTACGATATGCCACATGTCACTATTTTAACCTTCAACCATGAAAATAATACAAAATAAACTAGAGTCTATGATTTTTTTGTTCACTTTTTACTAAATTCAATTATGATGAAACTGAATTCTGGAGCATGTAGAAATCCTAACTTCCTTGGACCATATATCCAAAAATATAGCGAACCAAGGTTTAAATTTTTTACACAACGTTAATCAAGATTTATAATCCACGTGGCTGGAGTTTAAACTTCTGAAGCCTCACAGAATTTTTTTTATAGTGAAAATTCCAAGATGACCTGTTTGAAGTAGAAAAACCCTAAGATCCAGAGCTCTGATACCAAATGTTATGTAACCAGACAAAAAAATGGAAGAAAATATAGATCAACAACTTAAAAATAAGCCTCTTGGATGTGCAAACCTCCTCTTACATCACATAAATGAACAATTATTGGATTATTCAAATGAAAATACCTCCTTGGTATATATAGGAGTCTAAGGGGTCAAAATCTAATTAGGGCCTACATAACTATAATAATAATGTAAGGACACAACAATAACAATAGTGGGATGCTATGGGGCTAAAAAATAACAATACAGGGATACACTAGTATTATAAGGACCCAACATCTACTGAGTGATGCTTTGTAATATAGAGGTTAGACAAAAATAATATCATTTGTATACTAGACAAGGATATCATTTTGATACTAGAAGTATAGCAATGAATAAGGATTAACAGAGCCTCACAAGAACATAAAGGGGCTTATATTAATAATTAAATTTGTATTTTGTGGTATTTGTATGTATGTTAATTTATAGTGCAATATCTACTGTTTTGGAGATTTCAGTTTTTGGAAACATAATTATGTTTTCCAATTTTGTTTTTGAAACTACAAGACGATACCAATCACAAAAAAAGCAAAAATCATTCTTTGATTTGGCCAAAAAGTGATTTGTCTAAAATCCAAATTTATCATTAAACATGTTAAAACCTAGTATTGACCATAAAACATAATGCACATTATGTGTAAATATTTTCATAACAACAACATATATAAAAATCCATGAGTGGTAATCCCAATAGTAAAAGCACATAAACTACATTAATTTGTGTAGAGTAGAAGATTCCAAAATGTTAGTTCATGACATTTAAGGAATTTAACATGATCAATTCCATATATACAACTGTAAATATAACTAATAATTTCATGTTTACACATTTTTAGGCTAACTAAAACAGATCTACATAATACTATTATCATCTTGATGTCAACTTTGTGTTGCATTTGTCTCAGAAGAATAAACAAAACCGACTAAAATAATAACATACATAAGTCTAAAAATAATCCATTGTCTTAAACAATAAATATTGCATGCACTATTTTCTAGGATTAATTTGGCATTATAAAAAGTTGGAGATGTGTCTTGAGACCAATGCATGATCATAAAGCAGTAATACAAAGCGCATAATTCAATATTAATAAAAAATTAATATAAAATATTTTGGTTTACAATAATTTTCGAAACTCAAATTCCTATGAAAACTTTTCAAAAATAGGAAAGTTCAAGATATTTTTATAAGTTACAAAACTCACGTTAATGAGGTATGAATCCCTATTGAGCTAAGCAATCTTCTGAAATCTAACCTAATATGTCGTACAATATGCATGGTTGCAAAAGGAGAGTCAAGAATAGATCCATAGGTAGTTATTGTAATAGGAGCATTTTGATAGGGAGCAGGTACAAGAGTAGCATCATAATTAGTATGTCCAGTACCATATACAATGCCACCAGTGGTAGCTAACTCATCCACAAAATTACTCTTAGTCCTAGGTGTTGCAATTTTGTTACTACTCTAAATATTTTGTTGTTCATTTCTTGCTACAATCCGTTTTAGCTTCAATTTATGCACAATTATAGTAGTTAAGTAAGGGAAAAACTAACCATGCAAAGGTCTTGCAATCAAAGAAGAAAAAACAAGCAATCATTTGGAAAGGAAACATTCACATTATTATTCAACAGTTCAAAAAACTGATGAGAAGATCTATATAACACATGTTTCATAAATCAAACAACTTTTTGAAGGCACTTACATTGTTATTCAATAACTACAACAATAACTACAACAACAAAAAGTTATCATTGGAAGAGGAAGCACTTACATTGTTATTCAACAATTCAAAAAACTAATCGGAAGATGTATGTAACACATGATTAAAAAATAAAATAACTTTTTGGAGGCTAGTTTTCATAGTGATATAGACACAATAAATACAATTAAAGGGCCAAGAAGAAGGAAGCATTCACATACTAAGCACTCATCCCACTCTTCATTAATTAAACCAGAAACTGATGAGAGTTATATATTACATATGACTAGGGAAAATGGGCAACATTTTTAAGTGTCAACATGCATAATGACCTAGAGTCTAGACAACGTAGGTATACACGTTGTGAATCATTAAATGTTGTAGTTTGTACACTTTTGGATTACTTCTATTTGATAAGGTATAAGCGGACTTGAACATTTTTGTTACTACTGATATATTTTAAAAACTCACTAGAGATAATTGTGATGAAGATATGAAGTTTTTGAAGCAAGTAGTCTTCTAAATACAATAACTAATACCTCTTCATAACATTTTTTTTGCAAACTTGAAATATTTTGGAACTCACAATATTTAAGGTACCTATCACATCTAAGAGATTCAATAATTCAAAAAATGAAAAGCCTAGGAAAATACTTAAACAATGAGTTTTAGAAATCTACATTTAAGGAAATTCAAGAAATTGTTAAATCACAAGTCAAATAGAACATAATTACCATCGATCAAACTAGAAAAATACCGATTACCTATTTTTTTGATGTAGCAAAAAAATCACCCGATTTTGAAAAGTGGTTAGTCAAAATACACATTTTTTTGGGAACATATTTTTGGCACTTTAAATTTTCTTATGAACAAATTTTTTTTTTTTTAAATGTGAGTGATTTTCATGTTGATTTTGAAAAATGTTGATGCAACATCAACCCCCCTTTTTTAAAGGGTTTAGTTTTGACACTTTACATTTTCTAATTTCTTCGTCTTCACTAAGATATTTATTTTTTAAGCGTATTTATGTATTTGTGTTTATTTATTTATTTTTATTTTCATTTTTTTTTCTAATGAAATCTTCATTTTTTCGCATAGTTAAAAAAGAGGGTCAATATTTAAAAGTTAGGATTTTCTATATGTTTATGTATTGTTAATTAATATTTCAATGCACATCAAATAATTGTCACTAAAAAAACAATAAATTTAAACATTTGACAAAAAATACACATTTTCAATATAAATATAATGAAAAAAATACACATTTTGAGACTTTTTGTTAAAAATGACATGCCAAATAAACGAGTTTTATGGGAAAATATTAACAAAAAAAACTTTAAAATAACATTTTTTTTGAATTTTATGTAAAAAATTATTGGTAATCACAATTTATTTTCAAAAAATAATGATTCACATAAAAATTAAAGTGAAAATGAGATAATACAAATATTAAACATATAACAACAATAATCAAATACTCATTCTTCTCATAAAATCTCAAAGTCAAAACATTATAAGTAAAAATAATGAATAACTCTCAAAATTAAGCTTGATTTGCAAGCATAACTTAAGGTTAATTAATAATATCATATAATCCATGTTCAAAATCTTCTAGAGCTTCGTTATTGTCTTTTTCCACAATATTTCTTGCTTTAGTTTGGTCATTTTCCTCTTCTAATGGATCTTTGATGTCTGCAAATCTCTCAAAGTGTCATTTTCCAATCATTCCATATAACAGTGGTTGAGGTTCCCTTGCCTTTTTTTCCACACATGATTCATTAAAATCTCCTTTCCTCAGATCAACTTCTTGCACTACATCTGGAAAAAATTGAAGAACATTAATTATTTGTTGAATAAAATTGCAGTGTAGTGAGTCTTTTTCAATGGCAATGCAATTTCTTCTTTTTGGTAGGCAACATGCTAGTGTTGTACCTAATCATCAAGCATAAAAGAAACAATTAAGTAAATTAGTATAAACACATAAAAACTAAAAAAGAAAATATTAAGATTCAATTCTATATAATAAAACTTACGTGAACCTGAGTATAAATCCAAAACCAAATATCCTTCATTTGAACATAAATATATAATATAGTTAATAAATGTTTGTGGTTTTTGATAAATGTTAACTATCTCTCCTTTTACATCTTTATCCTCATATGTTAGTTTTCTTACGACAACATCATGAACTAGTACTTGGCTATGATTCTTTCCATATACTCGATTAAGAAGAATATTCTTATAACTATCATCTTTTGTCCAACATTCAACATGGATGAACTCACAATCACCTATAATTGGTTGATTTCTAGAAGAAACAAGACTTGTATTTTTCTTGTAATATGACATAGTGAAAGTTCAATTAAATTATACATAAATAACTTTTTTTAACATTAATCAAACATACAATTTCAATGTCTTACCATGTAAGCTGCATCCTTGAGTTCGATTTTACCTTGAAGCTTGTTAATAACATTGCAAATTGTGTGTTTGAATGAAATGTCACAAATATCCAAAGTGGTGATGTTGTGACTTCTTGAAATCCTGTAACCACTTTATTAAAAGTTTGATAAGTATAAGGTTCAATATCATATCCAATGTCTGGGAAATTGAAACCATGAGGAATACCTGCAATAATTAGGGTATATTCCCTTTTAGGTATGAGTTTTGCAATGTCTTCACAATCACCTTATATTATTTGATATTGGATAGTGTCGAGCTCATTTCAAATGAAATTAGTAAGATCAGGGTCAAGTTCAACATTCCTAAGACGATGCTTTCTCAACATTTTCAATTTAATTTTTTCAATAAAGATTTTGAAAGTATTTGGTACTCCATCTACATCATTCTTCGACATCTTTATTGAAAAAAAAATTATATGTATAAGTAATAAAATAAAAATAGTTTACATATGAATAAAATGAATGTATAAATCAACAAGACTTTTTGAATGCAAGATAAAAATATTTAAGTTTTGATGTAGAACTTGATTCTGGATAGTTGCGTACAACATCATCCCAAATTTCTTCTTTCAACATTTTAACCATATTTTCTTGTATTTTCATATAAATATGATGACTGAATAAATAAAGCAAAAAATGTTAATATAGTGATATGGATAAAAAATACTACCAACAACAATATGTTATATTTAAAAGAAAATTATAATCCAAGAAAAAATAAAAATAATTCAACAAACTTACTTTTGAAATTCTGAGCACATTTCGTCCATTGATAATACATGACTTCACACAACATGGTATTGATTTGACTAGTTTTCCATCCTTCACTCCTTGCATTGTTCTCTAATGTGTGATAGTCATATCATCTGGAAGTTGCTTTATTTCAGGACCAGTCTTACTGTTGGTACATATTATGGCTTTACACTTTTTCACCTTTTGATTTTTTATGGTAATATTCTCCCACATGTCGAAAATATCATCAATCAATTCCCATATCTCCCCAGTTCTAAATGTCAACTGGAAAATGTTATCCATGCCTATGAATAAATGTAAATTTACTTTGCCACCTTTTGAATCGATCTTATCCTCAATTTGATAACTTGTTTTCATACAACATTCCTTCTGAAAGCTTAGACTTACTTTTGTCTTATCCCCACCATATTTTTTCTATAAATTCATTATGGATAAATCTGACCCTTTAGATGAAAGTCATAGAAATTCAATACTCATTATCTGCATTATGATCCCATGCCAATAAATTTGTTTTAGTTTCTATTAAAAAAACATAAATGATGCATCTCACTATTTCAAAAAGAGAGTTATTGGTATATTCATCGATTAATTATCTTTTAGCCTCTGCTGAATGGTTCCCTCCAATTACATAATATTTGTATTCAAATCATTGTGTCCTCTAAAATGCCTCTTTGTTGGGAACTTTTTTTGGATCAACAAGAACCATATAATCCACCACATGTGCATATGGATTGTACCTGAACAATGTTTTCAAATTATGGACATGTAGGTGATGTGTATTTCTAATTTGATATTGAGATTATCCTTCATTTGACCTATATAATTGGTTGACATTAAGCTGAAATGTTTTGCCACTATTAATTAATTTATTCTTCATCAAGTGATCTTGAATGACATTTGGTTTTGTTTTAATAATGTCATCCTCTAAATCAACACCTGATTTTCTGATTTCTCTACTACCTTTAGAGCTTTCACTTTGATCTTCATAGTTGCACATGATTTTTACAGATTGACCAACTTTTGATTTTTTTTTCTTACTAGTTAACATATCTTCTAGATAAAAAATATTCTTATCATCAGCTGGAAGAGAGATATCTGTGGCCATTTTTCTTTTTGATCTTTTATTTATTTTCTCCTTTTCAACAAAAGCTCTAATCTCCTCCTCACTAATGGAAACACATTTTTCAGTTTTAACTTTGACATCTTCAAAAGCAACATGTTTATATTAACTAGATTGACCCACCTTAGTGATTCTTTGCTGATCCCCTGTACATACTATTGCAGTGCCATGAGTCATTGCTCTTTTCTTCCTTCTGCTTTCTTCTTATGTCTATGTGTGGAAACTGTTGATCACATTCATAATATTTGGCTCTAGATAATAAATACCCTCCTACATGATTGAAATAATCTTAGCAAAATCCTATCAAATAAAATACAATATGTCAATGACCAATAATTTATAAAATTTTTAATGATCCTTACAGTAATGCATAACACATAAATATAAATAAACATACTTACAATGTTATTTGAAATGTTGCTTACGATTTCTTCACACAACTGTGTAGATTCGTCATATGTGTCATACTTGACCTTTGAGATATGATATCTAACCTTTTCATGTGTCTTGGGATAAACAATGTCTACGTTCGGCACCAAACACATGTCTCGTACTCTTCCCATCACCTCATATGGTTCACCAAAGTTAATCATACCACAATATAGATAGATATGTACACCATCATCGGTTTCACTATCTTTAACATGCCATGCAATTTCTATTTTTTTTATTTTATTTTATTTCTTGTGTATTATTCCATTCTGAAATAATATTGAATGTACTTGATGGGTTACTTGCTTCACTTTTATGATGTTTCTTACTTCGGGTATGTTCAAAAATATTCATAGTGTGTCCAATTGCAACTATAGATGATGTAATTGCTGCCCTTAGTCCAGAAACATTCACATAGATCTTCTTTAATGCCATCTTCCTGATATATATATATATATATGTTAATTAAAAAATCACATATCTTAATTAAACATTTTTTTTTTTTAAATTTAACAATATATATCTTTTAAAAAACAATATAAATTGAAATTAAAAAATTTAAAACTATATAAATTAAAATTAAAAATTAATAATCATATATTTTTTAAAACAATATAATTTTTTTTTCAATATTTTTTATAATTATTTAAAAACATTTTCAAAAATATTAAATATAAAATATTTATATTAAACGATATATATATATATATATATATATATATATATATATATTAAAAAAAAATCAACAAAAATTATATATATTTTTTAAATTTTAGTTTTTTTCTAATATAATATTTTTTTTAAATTTATTTTTTTAAATTTGGGGGCCAAAGGCGCGCGAGCGGGCCTACCTAGGCGGCCTGGCAGACCAAACTGCCAGCTGAGGGGTTGATAAAAAAAAATAAAAAAAATATTATATATATATATATATATATATATATATATATATATATATATATATATATATATATATATATATATATATATATATATATATATATATATATATATATATATATATATATATATATATACATATATATATATATATATATATGTCAATGGGGGTTTGGTTTGACGGTGAAGAGTGTGTTGTTAAGGCACTCGTGATGAAAAGGTCACCAGTTCCAATCCCCCTGAAGGCAAAAAAAAAATCCATCCATGATAAGAGTTGATGTGGTCGAGGCTGGGTGCGATCCCCGGGTGACTTTAACGGCTTAGATGCCCCTCAGTCGCGTTTTATCAGACCAAAGGTTTGACGTGATGTCATGATAGGACTGACATAACCAAGCAAACACACACACACACACACACACACACACATATATTGATTAAAAAATGTTTAAAAAAATTATTGTTTGAAAATAAATAAATAAATAAAACAATATATTATATATCAATTTTTGGGATTCAATTGCGTTAAGTAATTCATTCATCTATGACCATTTCCATGAGAGGTAGTCGTAACTGACTAATTTCTCATGATTTTTGAATAGTCCACTTAACAGTCATTGGATTGGGTAATGCTCACAGGGGTGAGGAAGTGGGATTGAAACTAGTGAAATGAATCAAATAACGTCAATCATCACTTATGGGGCTTGCACTTGGTAATTAGGACTTCCCGAGAGGTCACCCATCCCAGGTTGCCTTTGGCTCAAGCACACTTAACTATGGAGTTTTCCCCAAAATTTAATCCCACTAGCTTGCTACCCCATTTGAAAAACCTTAGTAAGTATTGTGCCTCGTGAACCATTCAAGTAGAGCTCCGTTCACTTTTTATTTAAGTATTGAGGAGTTTTCATAGTGCATTATATAAAATATATCAAATTTTTGGATTCAACTATCTTAAGTAAGTCATTCATCTATGACCATTTCCATGAGAGGTACTCGTAAGTGACTAATTTATCATGATTTTTGAATATTCCACTTAGCACTCATTGCATCGGGTGATGCTCACAGGGGTGAAGAATTGTGATTGAAACTAGTTAAATGAATCACATAGCGTCAATCATCACTTCCAGGGCTTCAACTTGGTAACCAGGACTTCCTGGGAGGTCACCCATCCCAGATCGCCTCTGGCTCAAGCGCGCTTAACTGTGGAGTTTTACCCACAATCAAGATTACTTAGCATGCTACCCCATTTTCAAAACCTTAGCAAGTATTGTGCCTCATGAACCATTCAAATAGAGCTCCCTTCTCTTTGTATATTGTTTAAAAAAAATTAATTAAAAAAAATGTTTCACATTTTTTTTTTCATTTTTGAAAAAAAAATGTAACTGTTTTTTTTAAGGGAATATTTTGTTTTTGTTTTTTTTTTTTTCGTGGAGGAACCTAGCAACCCACTTGACATGTAATTAATTACTAGTGAACCTCCGAGGGTTTACAACCTGTTTTCCTTGTCGTAAATTAGTTATCTCAAAGAGATTTGAACCCGAGTTTGCTTTGTTTCAATGATTTCATAAATTTCGAACCAAAAAATTGAAATCCCCCACAAGGAAAATTATAAAAAATAGATAAATAAATTTGAACCCGGTTTTTTCATTTCAAAGCTCTAAAAAATACAAATTTTTTTTCTCCTAAAATTCCTAAAAATTTGAGTTTTTTTTGTTGTCTTCTTCGCTATAAAAAAAAATAAAGTTTTTAATGTGATTTTTCCTGTAAAATATGATATTGCAAAAACAAATTCGACAAAAAATGAAAACAATAATTTTATTTTTTTTAGTTTTGGAGCATTACAACCATAAAAGAACACATTTTCCCCAAATTTATCTTAAAATGGTCAAAATAGAGTAAAAACTAACCTTTGAAATGCGAAAACTCCCGTTCAATGTGTTATCGATGACAATGCATCTCCTCCACGAAATTGCTCCAAACGTTTTAACAAAACCCTGAAGACTTGATGTGGCGTGACGAATAGAAACAATTAATGTTATTATATAATGAAGATTGTGGGATTGATTTAATGTTTCTCGAATGTGACATTAAAATTAAAATTAAAAATATTAATATAGAGTTAATATTATAGGTTTAGATTAACTTGTATTCAATGTGAGCTAAAAAACAAATATAAATTATAAAAAATAATTTAGTTACATAGTCAATGTTAAATAATTTAAATAAAAAAAATATTTTAATTTCGAAGGAATGCATTAAAGGAACATTTTTGTGGATATTTTGAACATAAAGTAGGGTGAAATTTTTCAAGACCAAAAGTTTAGTAAAATGTTTTCAAATACATTTTAGATGAAAATTTTGGAGAGAAAATTTTCGGCAAAAGATTTTGGGGGGGAACTTTGAAGGGAAAATTTTGGCGAAAATTTTTGGGGTGAAAATTTAGAGGGAAATTTTCAATATCTAAGCTATAAATTTTCATTGTGAGAGAGTGCATTTGTATCATTCAACATCTTCTGTATGAAAGTCATGGATTCTTCTAATAGTGGATTTTTTCTTTCAAAATTTTCATCACACAACAACTCTATTCATAGCAATGAATATAACATAAATTATTTTACTATGAATAGAGAGTCAAATTTTCCACTTGGTCCTAATCCTAAGGATGATGAGAGCAACATTGACGAAGGACATCAAAAATAATTTCCTGTAAATCGAGAGCCAATTTTTCCACTTAGTCCTAATCCTAAGGATTATAAGAGCACCACTAACAAAGGGAAGGATGACGAATTTCCAGACTCAAAATTTCCACTTAGTCCTAATCCTAAGGACTATGAGAGCACCACTAATTAAGTGGGGGGGGGGCGGCGATGAAGATTTTCCAGAGTTGAATTTTCCACTTAGTCCTAATCGTAAGGATTATGAGAGCACCACTGATGAAGGGGAGGATGAAGAATTTCTAGAGTCAATTTTTCCACTTATTCCTGATCCTAAGGATTATGAGAGAATCACTGAGGAAGGGGAGGATGAGGATGAATAATTTCCAGTAAATAGAGATTCAAATCTTCCACTTGGTCCTAATCCTAAGAATTATGAGAGCACCAGTATGAAGGGAAGGATGCAAATTTTCTTGCAAATGATAATTTTAGAGGCACATATGTGAATAATGCATTTTCTCTAAGTAAGTATTTCAAAGGCACTCAGGGTGATGAAGAATTGAATCCTCCAAGGGAAGATTTAAAAAGCATGGATGAATATGGTGAAGAATTTCATCTGGGTCGGGATTCAAAAGCACAGATGATGGTAGTGAAGAATTTCCTTCAAGTGAGGATGGTAATGAATATTTTCGAAGCAATGATGGTGATGAATTTCCTAACTATGTTAAGAATGATAATAGTGAGGGTAATATTCCTCCTAATGATGATGAAAATGCTTCTACAAAGGATAATGAAATGATGGAGGCGTTGCAAGCAAATATTATATCTAGGAGTAGGAGTAGACCTTTTCATATCAATCCAAAATACTCCAGTTATACAAGGCTTTGGACAAAATATCTCACAAGAATTTCGATTGGTGATGTTATTTCAAGTGAATGTTTTCGATAGGATTGCTTGAAACATATGGAATTCAAGTTTTCTTTGGAGAAAAGGTAGAGATATTTGTCAATGAATAAAATCATGCAAAATTCATATTTAGTGGGTTGCATGCAATCTACACTAGCAAGTTATGATTATCATATTGGGAATGTATTTCTCTGTAGAAAGGATTTCAAAATGTTGCATTCAATTGGTAATTTTTGCTTGTCAAGAATCCAAGAAATATTGGAAAAATATTCCACATTTTATTCAGAAGTATGTTATAGATGAGAGGTTGGGACATTAGCAAATACTGCAATGTTATGGATGAGAGACTTATTTTCAAAGCATGGAGAGTGTATGCCAAATAAAGACACAATACATATTCCATATAATTTCTCAAGACAAGAAATATATAGTTTATACAAAGAATATGCAAAAGGTGTTGAAGAAGATGATAATTTTATTACATATTCACATTTTACAAGGATATGGAAGAACAAATTCAACAATGTTTGTATTCCTAAGAAGACAAGGATGGGGGTTTTCAGTACATGTTCTTCTCTTAAATAAAAAAGGGATAAATGTCAAGGGTAAAAAAGAGGTATGCATTCATAACATTATTTTTTAAAATTAGATAGCTATCAAATATGAAAATATATTTATTAATAGGTTTCTTTTATTTAATGTGCAAATTTCATTGTCAAAGAACTTCAATATCATCACAATTAGCAAACAAGTGAAAGACAAAAATTGAATAAACATTGAATAAGTGTTATTTTAATCCAAATAAATATTTGGGTTTGATAATTGATGGTATGGACCAAAAGAAAAACTTCTGCCACATTTTGTTCGCATACCAAAAAATTTACGGGAGGAAAATTTTATTCAGTTTCACTTGGTTGGTTGTATGATCTTTAATTGGAAGATGTTTCCAAGGGTTTACTTCACAACTCAAATATTCATAATGGTGAAAATCTAACCATAACCATAATCCATGATGTGGTTTCTCATTAGTCTGGTATTCTTCCTGAAGTGTTGTATCTGCAATTAGACAACATAAGTCATGAAAACAAAAGTCAAGTTGTTTTTGGATATCTAAATATGATTTTTGAGTTTGGAATTTTTAAAAGGTAAAGATTGGTTTCCTTCTTGTTTGGCACTCTCATGACCATATTGATCAAATTTTTAGTCATTTTTTAGTAACATTAAAGAGGAAAGATGTTGGGAGCTTATTTTTCATATGTTGGAAGAAACTATTGACATGTGAAGGTTTATTCTGGAATCACATGGTGAGGAGAAATGCATTGAACAACTTAATGACATTATCTTATAGCATCAATTTTGTATCAAAAAAATTGATGGTAAAACACTTATATGGGGCAAGAAGTATTCAATTGTTGTAGAATGGGGGCCGCCGCCAGGTTTAACATTTTTGAAGTTTATTCCAGAGCATCCAATATTTGCATCAAAGATATTTTTATTATAATCAGTTGCTGCAATCCATAATGCATGGGGGCATGCGAGAGATATAAATTGTTCTAAATGATTGGAAGAAATTAAAAAATGTATTAGAGATACATATGAGTACTTTGATGTTGCTGATTCAGTTTGGTGGGAATATTTTATCAATAATCAAAGTGATATTATTTCAATATCAATAAATGAAGATACACTATTGAAGATTCAAATTATTTAGCCACAAAATGTGCCAAATGAACATGAGGAAAGAAAAATTGTTGAACAACAACAATCTCAAGGTATTATTAATTCTCCACAGGTAGAGGAAAGAGAAATCTATATTGGTTCTAGAATATCACATGCACAATGTGAAGCCATGGAAGACCTTTTATAGGGGTTCTGTGTAGGATGTTAAGGAGGGTTGCATGATAGGAATGTTAACATATGTAGATCCACTTGGCTATCCATTCTGGTTTTACAAGGTTATAAGAGTCGTTAATTAAAATGGAGATATTACAGTTTTTGAAGTACATTGTTATGCCACAAATACCCACCCATTCAATGGTGTGTACAAGCCATAGATGGTACTTGATAAACAAATTAGCAGAAAGAGAAACATAAAGGGTACATATATAAACCGTCCTCGAACAAACCTCTTAAAATTGGAGGATGTTGACATACTTGTTTATGAATTCAATTTAACAAAGAGAAGAACTCTTCACTTCAGGACCATAGATATTTTGAAGAAGTTTATACCAAAAGAAACAATGTTGATATGGGAGTTTGCGGAACCTACTTGTAGATCTAGAAGACTCTTGAAACATGAAATGGTGGGCATGCATATTTACTTAGATGGGGCACTAGTTAATGAAAGAGAATACTTGGATCATATTCATCTGCATCTAGTCATTCATCTGAAGATGAAAATTCTCATGGTGTGCCAAAAAATACGAGTGATTTTGAATAAATGTCTAAGACATTTTATGTAAATGATGTTCACATGGTAACTTGAAATAATTATTTTGATTTATATATTATCTTACATGAAGTTATGAGTCATTTATATGTTTTTTGGATTATATGTTTTAATTATGAAGAATTCATCTCTTTAGAATATCCAAAATGCAACAATGAATTACAAAAACAATTTATGTTATATTCAATCTACCAAAATTGATATTTTGATTAAAAGAAAAAAAATATTAGAAATTATACAGTGATATTGCCATGATATTATTTATTGTTATGATTTGGTATAAGATAGTTTTAAAAATGTTGAAATGTTAATGCCTCATTAAAAGGGGACACTTCGTTTTGATGGTTGATTTTTAGGTTTTTGTTGCAATAGGATAAGTTGTCTTAGGCTAAGATTTGAAAAGAGCTATGATTTTAGCCTTTAAAATAAAAATTACTCTGGGAATAATGAATCTTTCATTTACTTGTTCATTTTAAAAAATGGTTTTAGTCATATATTTTGTCCATAATTTCATGGTTGAAATATGTTAAAAACTTAAGGTTTTTAATTCTATGGTTGAAAATTTGTCAACATATAAAAGTTTTTCTGAGTTATGATATTTTATCTTTAATGCTATGGTTGGAAACAATTACTATTTTAGGGTTTTTGAGAGTCAATATATTTTATCTTTAACAACATAGATGGGACTTGTTAGAATTATAAGGCTTTGAGACATGATAATTTATCTTTAATATCATGTCAGAGAATTGTTGGAATTTTATGGTTTTTCGAAGCCCTGAGATTTTATCTTTAATTCCATTGCTAGAAAGTGTCAAAATTGTAACTTTTTTTTTTGTTCAAGCATCAACACTTTTTGTTTTGAGGGTGATTTTTCCATTCTTTTTGCAAAAAAAAAATGTTCTTTAAAAAAATGTTGAAAATTTCCCCTAAAAAAAACATCGTTATGGAATACATAATTTTCGTTTTTGGGTTTTTTTTTCATGTTTTTTTGGGCTAGCGTTCTTGTTTTGAGGTAATAGTTCTCGTTTTATTGATAACTTTTTTATAGCAATCAATGAAATAAATAACATCAATGTCAGGAGAATGCTAATATATTGGTGCGTTTTGAATTGAGAGTAATCTATTGTCATGTTATGTTCCTCCGCTTTAGAACTCTGTGATAAAAATATAATCTTTCACTTGTCCAAATTGTTCATTATTTTTTGCAATCAAAGTACATATCGTTGAGATTATATGTCTATAATATCGAATACAAATGACTAGGCGATCTCTGATCAATGTGTCGATGCATTATTGGAAGGATCATTGATGTGATTTCTTATACGACTAGAACTTTATTTTTTCAATGCATCTATCAATGGATCCCAGAGATGCTTGACACTAGTGAATGTGAAAAAAAATTGTTAGTGGACCGAGTTGTTGTATCATTACAAAGATTCGTTTTCTTATGCTTTCAAAGTAATCAGGAGATGTGCGAATGCCTTTAAAAAATTGATATGAAATTATCGTTTGTAGTATTTTCTGAATATTGTTTCGATACATGACATATTTAACAAGCAATTTCTTCCCTTTTAGCTCTCCTTTGTGAATGGAAATGAAGGTTGAGCTGGAAACCTAATTTATCTATATATGGATTGCTTTAAAAAATATGTTCATAACATTTGTTGAGAAATATTCAGACATGTGAAATAGTGCCCATTGTGAAACTTGTTGATAGGAGAAGAAATTCGTGACATCAATAGGTCGACTAGGGCCATAAAACAATGTTGGGAAGTTAAGCTATTTAGAGAACTTGTCCTAGAAGATACCCAATGGATGGAATCCATGAGAAGGTGCAATTTATATTATTTTTGTATCAAGATCATGGATTAAATGGGCCTCTAAGTAACCATGTACAAGTGTTTCTGATTCTGGATCTAGATCTTTTTCAACATTTGGTGAATCTAGTTGATCTATTACTGGAGTATTGTTGTCATGGTTTAGTTTACTTTGATCAAAATGTTTTTCCCATTAATTTTTTATTGCCATTTGTTCATTTTTTTAGAGAGTGGCATTGCATAAGACATGTAAAGTAGCTCTCACTTTTTTTGGTCAAACTTTTCTAGACAAATAATTATTTTTGTACTCTATTTTTATCTTTAACATTATTGCAATTTTCTTGCACTCTTCAATATTTCTAAGCAAATTTTTTTGAACTTTGTCCAAATTTGCAAGAACGTTTATAATTGTTCCTGTCAATCCTATTTGCGATTTTTTGTAGCCAAGTTTCCTTGTTTGTGCAAAGGTCATTCTTGGTGCCACTAATATCTCTTCTTAAGCTGTTAACTCTGTGACAAAGAGCAATTTCTGGTTTTAGTGAATATGTAAAGTTGATGCAAATATAGGCAATTTTCCATTGAATATGGAAGCATTTCAAGAACTGTAATATTTTCATTAATTTTGAATTGTTTGAATTTAGTTGCAATTGTGAGGCTATCAAAAGTTCACAATGTGCTATTGTTGATGAGTCACATCTCTTTTTCAAAATGAAATCTATCACAAATGTAGCATGCATGTGTAGGTGTGTCTTGGATTGATTTAAAATATGTCTCAATTGCTTTAATTGAGTGTAAATGTTTTTTTGTCCTTGGAATAACAAAGCACCATGTGTCAACATTTCATGTTTAAATCGATGCAAGTAAGTAGATTTATCATTGTATCTATTGGAAAAAGGAACAAATATTAATTTGTTATGTTGTTCATGTAATGAAAAATAATGAGAGTCTTTTTTCATAGTGTGCAATACTTAGGCACTTTAAAAAAATTTCTTTTTATTTACATTTTATTGTCAATTAAGCGATTATCTAGTTGGGAACAAGATGTAATAGAATTGGATTGTCTGTTTACAATATGTTTGGAAGATAGAATTGAAATGGAATTGTATTTGTTTTTTCTAACATTAATTGGAGAAGTTTCTATGCATTTTCAATATGGTTGGCATTGTCAATATTATTAGTTTGCAAAAGCGCATGAAAAAGTACACGTGATGTCGACATTGGAAAATGCATAAGATAGTGGATTCTGGATGAAGCTTTTGATTAATAGAATTGTAAAGAAATATCTCTTATATTTTCACTCCATATGTAAATGTTAACATCAATTATTTCACATATCCATTGGATTGAGAAATATTTTCCATCTATATGTCCATTTGCATATGGCATTGATAATTTAATAATATAACCTTGCCAATATTTGATACACTATTATCGATCAATAATTTTGGCATGAAGGTGTTTTTCTAAGCATCTAATAGCTCTAATATAATTGCAAATGTAGCATTTGTAAAAAGTTTGTGAAATTATTTTTCTCATAACAAACATGTCAAACCATGGTGTAAGTGTAAAAATATAATTGAACAATGATTCGTGATAGTAATTGACAATGTGATCATGGCTCAGGAACCCTTGTTCCAATAGGATTTTCTTATAGGACACCATGTAAAATTGTATAGTTGGGGATTGGTATGGAAAATAAATGGAGCAACTTGATCTAGGTGGCTTCAGAGACACACACAGGACAAAAAGGGCTTATGAAAGCTAAAAAATAATTTTTTTTGCATTTCTCTCCAACCAGGTTCAAGTTGAAGAGTTTGTCGCGTTGATTGCAATGGTGCAGACAACACGTCAATCTGAGTTCGTATAAGAAAGTTAGAGCAATTTGAAGTTTTGTTAAGGCAAGGGAAGTGGGGCCCACAACATGCCACATGGCATACCAGTAACCACGTGGGACCCACATGGAAAGCCCCTTAGCTGTTGACACATGGCGCTCCTCCATTGGCCCCTTGCCCCTGCAGAAAAGACGAAACAAAATGATATTTAATTTCCCACATAAAACAAAGAAAATCATTTTAAAAAAACTATATATTAAATATAGTTATTAAGAAATCAAAATCAATTTAAATATGGTAAATTGTTATGGAACAAAAATCATATTAAATATGGTTAAAATCCATATTAAACAAAACTTCCATTTTTGTTTTTGGGAGTCGTTACAATATGGAGATACGAATTCAATATATTATATAGTTTGAGAAAATTATATTAAAAATAAAATTGGGGTTTAAAACAATATTTGGACTTAATGGGATTTGAACTAAATACCTCCCAACAACAACTATCTTAATATGATTATGCCAACCAATGTGCCAACCTCAAATTTTGTCTTATTCATTCTCACACTTTATTATAAAATGCCATTCAAATGGTTTCAAGGAAACCATGGAGAATGATGGAGAATATATGAGAGATGAGGGCACAGGGAGGCCAATGGAGCCGTGAGAAAAGAGAAGGCTAAGGAAACAGAGATTTGAACACGTAGATCGAGGCAAGGGTAGACACGTAGTTCAAGACAGATTCCTGGTTGATGCCAAGGGAATCTTTTGATCTCAAGGAGGTAATTTTTTCAGAATCTATTAAAATTTATATGCATTTTAACCAGAATTTCGTAGGGAGCGTGATGGTGCACTCAGATTCGCCTTTTGAGAAGTGATTTTTCAAATTTCTTGTGAAGGAGAATCTTCGAGAATCTTGAGGGAATATTCCTTGGAGGTTGAAATTCGCCGATGTCAGAATGAGGTCAACTTTATACTCATTCTTCTTGAAAATTCACAACGATCTCAATGGTGGGATTAGATTCTTGTTTTGAGTTGCAGATTTCTAGATTCCCTGTGGAACAACATCTTTGAGGAATCTAGGGGGAATCTAAAAGATTCCCTAAGGCCCAGATTTTCACTTTGTCAGAATTCAACAAATTGACAGTCAATCCTACACCTCTCGGTGAAACGAGTTCATCGGTGCGGTCAGATTTTTCATCTACACCTTATATTTTTTAGTCACTTTTCAAAGTGGAGTTGTAAGTGTCAGCATTCAATGTGTGAGTAGTCGTCTTCTAGATATTCGATGCCACGAGATTTATGGTACAACCATATCCAAAAATTGATCATCCTTGTCTTTAGATAGCTCCAGGATGTGAGGTATATGTAGTGTGATCATGTACTTCTTTTTGCCATGAGATGGATTGTGCTGTATGGATCCCTATTGATGTTTGATGTGGGATCTTATTTTGTTCTTGATGTGAGATGTAATTTATGTCATGGATTTGTATTCTGTTGAGATCCCTTTGTTGCCATGTTGGCAGGATACTCATTGTCACATGTATTTTTTATTGAGATCCCTTTGTTGCCATGCTGGCAAGATACTCATAGTCATTATGTGTGAGTTATTTTCATACTGATAGGGGTCCTTTTTGTGAGTGAGAGTTCCCGTAGCATAAAATCTCATGGCGAGATCCAACCACTCCTGCGTGAGGGGATTTTCCTTTTGTGATGGAGAAAATACCATCCATGTACATCTGCACTATTTATAACACTTAATGCAGAGACGTAGTCCTTCCTGGACGAAATCCATTATAAATCTCCTATGTTGCTAATGCTTGTTATGTTCCTCTTATTTACATCATGCAGATGTTCATTTACATTCATTAATGCTTTGATAAATTGTAATCCTAACACATCAGATGAAGCAAAAATGTCTTGGTTTAAAGGGTATAAAAAATTTACTCGGATCAAGTGGTATCAGAGTGGTCTTCTTGTTGATTTGGATTGCCGGTGTGAACCATTGAACGTTCACTGAGTTGAGCAATGGAGAATGTGAAAGACATGTATGATACTATGCTCAGGGTGTCTGAGAAAGCAGACATGTTGTACGAAGATTATGAAAAACAAGTAGTAGACAACGCTGAATTGAAGACACTCCTACAAGAAGAGAAGGAGGAAAAACATTGATTACAGCTTGAGTTGCAAGCAACGACAGAGGCGCTATAAGAATTGAAGCGCAACAATGAAAGTATTCAAGTAGATCATGATGCAATGAAGGCACTCCAACAGAAAGAGAAGGAGGAGAAGCAGCGATTGCAGATTTAGCTACAAGCCACAACAGAGGCCTTGGAGGAAGTGAAGCGCAACAAAGGCTTAGAGAAGCCTTCTTCACCTATGTCAAAATCGACAGCTGAGGTAAAAAATATTGATTTTTATTTAGTTTCATATTCACATGGTATAATTTCTGTTGGAAGTGTGTAGATCCCCATTACAGGAATCGACATGAGACTCCTTACCAATATGGGGTACAAAGGAGGAGGACTTGGCATTCATGGCTAAGGCATAATCATAACCATTGGAGGTTGTGCAGAGACCTCGCTATGCAGGTTTGGGATACACTAAAGAAGGATTTTCGAAGGACATCAAAGGCAAACATACATTGTTGAACTCACTAGGGATGAGGGTTGATAAGAACACTTCACCATCATTCCATGGTAGTGCATGTTGCAGTAAAAGGGCCGAGGCAAGCTCTCATCACCATGATCACACCAGAGACCACCAGATAAGGTATAATAAGTCTCGTTATTACAGAGTGAATTTTGATTATAAGAATGTTGATAACCATGGTCGTAAATCATGGCATCGAAAAATGTGTCATTTTTGTGGTTTACATAACCCTGTGTTTGCTAAGTGTTAGAAAAGAATGGCAGCATAAAGGAGGATGAGGTGTGGAAAGCCTTCTCCACAGCAGAAAAAGAAATTGGTTAAAATGGTTTGGAGAAAGAAGACCTTTTGCAACCATTGCAACCAAAGTGGCCATCAAAGAGCCATGTGTTTGAAGCTCCATCCAAAGCAACACCTTAAGGATGAAGCGTCGGTTTATGAACCAGTTAAAGACAATTGTTCGAAAAAAAAACGTGCCACAGGGAGATGATCTATTCACTTTGATAAGTGAGAGATGGTTTTTCTAGATGTGGTAGTGTTTCATGGCCGTGTTTTTCTAGGTTTTCATCGACCTCACTTTTGGTGAAGCCCAAACCAGTGAAATATGTCGATCTTGGTGTACCAAGCATAGGGTTATTGTTTGAGACCATACAACGCTCATTTGAGTCTACACACATGAGATTCCCAATAAAATGTCTCAAAACCTTTTGGTCGCTTGATGTACACATCCTCCTCAATCAACCCATTGAGAAATTCTATTTTTACATCCATCTGGTGGATCTTCCACCCCATTTGCACAACCATAACAAGAATTGATCTAATGAATGAGTACCTTGCTACAGGAGCAAAGGTCTCCTCATAGTCAATCCCTTCAACTTGAGAGTACCCCTTAGCCACAAACTTGGCCTTGTACTTCTCTATGCTTCCATCTGCTGCTTGTTTAACCTTGAAGACCCATCTCAAACCCACAACTAATTTATTTGCTAGTCTTGGGACCACTTCCCAAACACTATTCTTTATAATGGATTCATATTCCTCCACCATTCCATCATCCCATACAAGTTACTCTATTGCTTCCTAGAAAGAGTATGAATCAGTCTCTACAATACCAGTCATTAGATCCATGTAGCCAATGTACCGATTAGGTGACCTTCTCTGGCTGCGCAAATTTGAAGGAGCACCCACATTCTCACTCACATCCTGCAAAAGTATCTGAACTTCCATGGTTCTTTTCCTGCCTTCTCTGGATGGTTATCCTTGGGTGGTGGACTTCACTCTCCTCTCCTCAATTTTTGGTTGCTTCACAACTTCTTGAGGTTCCTTATTTGGAGATAAAATCTCCTATTCTAGTGGGATCTAAAGCTCCCTCTCAAGAGAGCACCACATCACTTTCTCCTCATCAAACTTTACATCCCTTTGCATAATTGTCATTATGAGGGATGGAAAATACACACGGTAGTTATGAGGAGTTTCTATGTAACCCACAAATACACCCAATTATGTTATCATCTCAAGCTTATTTCATGATTATTTGGACATATGGCGGTAAATAGAGGCTCCAAAAATCCTGAAGTGTGACACATCCGACTTTCTCCCCGATAAAGCCTCCTCTCGTGTAATAATTCCCAAAATCTAATGAGGACTTCGGTTTTGAAAATAGCCTGTTGTGGTGCATGCCTCTTCCCACAAATGCAGTGGTAGTCCTTGGTCATGCAACATAGCCCTCACAAACCCCACAATGATACAATTCTTTCACTTAACCACTTGATTATGTTGTGGGTTGTGGGGGCTGCCAGCTCTTGTCGAATGCCTTCTTTTGCACATTTTTTTTTTAAAATTCAATTAACATGTACTCACCTCCATTATTTATCCTTAGAGCCTTCACCTTCTTGTTAGTTTATTTATCAACCAGTGCCTTGAATTCTATGAACTTGTAGAATGTCTCATCTTTCTTCCGCATGAAAAATATCCAACACTTCCATGATAAGTCATCAATAAAAATGACAAAATATTTGTGTCTGGTATTGGAGGCTGTCGAGAAAGGTCCACAGACATCAGAGTAGATCCTTTCTAGAACTGCATGTGCTTTGTTGTCCAGATCATGGAATGTGGATTTTGTTTACTTCCCCAAGGTACATCTTTTGCATACATCCTGTTGGTCGAGTGCTCCTTTGGGGAGGCCTATGGTTATTTTCTGCATAATCTTCAAGGTGCCATGATGCAAATGGCCAAGTATTCTATGCCAAATTTCACCAACATCTTGGCTCTACAACTTCTCTACCTTAGTGGTTAATGCAACACAATATTCCACATCTATCTTATATATTTTCTTCAAACGAAACTACGATATGCTTCTCCTGTATTGTGGCTTTGTGTCTTAGGAATGCCTTTCCTTTTCTAAATATCACATAATAACCACGGTCTTCCAAAAATACAACAAAGATGAGATTTTTATTAGGCCCAAAACAAGCATGACATCCTTGATCCTAAGAGGGGAGCCCGACTCCCTCTGAAAGGTGATTGTACCAACCTTGGTCATGTTATACCTTCTGTCATCCCCCAACTCAATGTGCATCTACAAACACTTTTCTTCTAGGTCATTGAAAAAATATCTACACCCTGTCATGTAGAATGATGCACCTAAATCCAAGTACCACACACTACCCATCATTGTGTTGGCCATGCCTACAATAGGGGTAAGGTCAAGCTAAAACTCTGAAGAAAAAGCTTCACCTGCTACTCCTCCTGAGGTCTTCTTGATCGATTTTTTGTGTGGAAACTGCATGGCATAGTGCCCGAATTCATGACAATGGAAGCATTTAATTTTGGAAAAATATTTATTCTTCCCCCCTTGGCTAGATTCTGGTTTTGATTTAGATTTCTTCCATTTTCCCTTCTCTCCCTTTCCAACCAAGGAAAACTTTTCCTCATTGTCACCCTTGGATGAAGCCCCATTTCTGGTATTCCACCTTATTTCCTCTTGTACCAAATCACACCATGAGCGTTCCCAATTTGGTAATTTCTCCCTCTTGTTCACGAAATCTTGATAGCTGTTACAGCTCTTGGGAAGGCCTAGAAGGGATAGGATTACTAAGTCATATTCTGCAACATTAACACCAACCCCACCAATTTCATCACAAAATTATGTGAACCTACTCAAATACCATGAAATAATGTCATTCTTCTGCATCATGATATTTTGAGGTTTATCCTTGAGCACCAACTTCCTGTGGTCACTACTATTTTCCATGGATATTGAAGACAATGTGATCCCTTAATCCCTCCAATATTATTCTCCTTGCCTTATCTACATCTTTCTTCCAATGAGAAAGGTTATAGGCATCAGATGCTTGTGGTTTTGCAACATCTGTCTTGATTTATTCTAGCAATACATTGTCATCCATTACTGCCTCCATGCGATCCTTCCATGTGATGAAATTAGAGTTTTTTTCCAAGGCATACTCTAGCCTCGACCCATTGAAGGTCACCTTCTCAGATCTGAAGAGATCCTACTACACTGAATTGAAAATTCATTCCTCATGAGAAACGCATTCGAAATTCATGTTCTAATGTGAATCTTGCTCTGACACCATGTAGAAATTATTATGTATCTTTGAAACTACTCATTAAGTTTTAATCAAAATCACGGATCTGCTAAAAACCCCTTTGCCTACTTGCATTAATCTGATGAATGGAGATGTATTACAATTTCTAGCTCAATTTGAGTTGAACTTGCAAGTGAATAACCTATCTCTCTGTTCACTGAGAAGCTCTAACACATGCTTAATTAATTTTTGCCTCTGCTTGAGCCCCTATTTCCTTTCACAATTCCTTGAGAAACTAGGGCCCTATTATTTATGAATTTATCCAAAATGGATTGTGCAATTCCTTGAGTTGATCATATGACTGCATTCAACACCTATACGCTCAAGAATAATCTACAACTGATGTTACATTGCCTTGGAATCTCTACCAAAACTGGGGAACTCAAATTCTTTGCATGCACTAGATATTTTGGGTTGATTGATTAGTTAACTGGATGATCACTGAGTTTGAATGAAGTCCCACTACACAAGTGACCTTCCACTAGTTTCTCTAAAAATTAGAACTAGTTTAACCGAAAACAACTTGAAATATTTGACCTTGATTTCTATAAGTTAGCAATCACACATGCTTAACTAAAATCTAACTCCTCCAACTCGAATTTATTGAGTTAACTGAGTGACAAGATCCATGTCACCTCAGTTAACTGCATCCAAGTTGTCTGCTAATGTAAAAATTCGACTTTTCTCAATTTAATCAAGGCAAAATCAAATTGATAATTTCTTGTTGCATTTTTCAACATTAACGACCAATTAGAAAAACATTTGATGCAAAAACACATCTCCCCACAAGCTAATTGTTGAAGTAACACAAACATAAGAAGGTGTAGAAAATCCTTGCAAGTATATTTCAACATTGGTAACTTAATGAATATCCTCAAGGTATTCAATAGTTAGTTCAATATGCAGTCATTGCAAAGTGACATCACATCAGTGACTCAAGAAATGGAAAAAGTGATTTACAATTCCTTGTCATATTTAAATTTATGTATAGTGGAAGTGAAGGAGAACAAAAAATGAGTCAAATAGATAATCTCTTGGATAATAGAAAAAATGTTGTAGTCTATATAAATGAAATCTAGATAATTTGTGATCAATTTCTTGCACGTTTGACACATTCAATGCAATAAAATTTTTTCATTTCCATAAAGTCCAATGAGAAAATATGGAAAATTTTCAAATGCAATATTCCTTTTGAATTTAAGAAGCTCGAAATATCCTGAATATTTAACCACCAAGTATCATTGAAGAAGAATGTGAAATTTTCTATACAACATGTATTCTCCCCCTCTTTTTTTATAATAGTCAAGTGTGAGTAATTGGCTCTATCACAAAGAAAATGAAGAATACGTTATAAGAAAATTAGAAAATGAAATTGCTTGCATGTGGTCCAAGAGTGGCAATATATTTTTTGGTTTAAAATTGTTAAAATGAGTCTTGGCTCTTCTGGTGCGACGACTAAGGTTTGGCCCCACCTTATCGCTTTCCTCACCGTTTCCTGCTACTTCTTGGAATTTATCTCTCCTCATGCCTCTATGCCTACAGATCATGTCCTCTCTCTCTCTCTCTCTCTCTCTCTCTCTCTCTCTCTTCAATGGTTTTGATCCAGTATCATCTCCCTTCCCGCCTCTCTTTGTTGGAAGAGAACCAGTCTTTGTTTGTTGCATCCTCTGACTCTTTTCCTTCGATGTCTAACTCTGTCATCACTATGGTGGATCTTATGCCCTCTAAATCTTCGAGATCTAGAGTTTTCTGAATTGTCCCTCCCATTATCTAGGTTGGTTCTCATCCGATTCACCATCTACTTCCTTCCGAGACATTGTGGCCTCTACTTATGGTGGTCTTTCTTTGGGGCCGTCTTCAAAATATCTCTCTGAATTTCTCCCTCCTTTGAATCCAATTTTTGAAGCCCCTGTGGTGGAGGTTCCCGTTTTTTTTTTAATCTAACAATGAAGAAAATTATTTCTCTAAAGTGGGTTTGATATGCAGGTTTAATGGTCTATGGCCTCAAATCATAGACCTCCACTCCTGGATTTCAGCCTAGTGGAATCCCCTTATTTATGATACTATGAATATTTCTCCACTGGCTAAAGGTTTTTTTATCACATTTTTGACAAGGTCATTGACATAACTCTTATCTCTAAACCTAGTCCGTGGTTTTTTGGTTGCAATGGGATCTCAATGAAGCCTTAGTTTTCATCCTTTGATCCTCTCTCGACCTCATTATCAATTGCTCTGGTTTGGGTAAGACTTGCCAACCTTCCTATGCATCTGTGGAACCCAGCTTATTTGACAACAATTGGCAATGCATTAGGTAAATTATATTGTCGCAGCAAAGACACTGAATTCTACTTAAAGTATACATATTCCTACTTATGTGTTGAAATGGATTTCAGTAAGGAGTTTCCTCCTGAAATTAAGTTAAATGTCCTTGGATATACTTGGACACAAAATTTAGACTACGAAAACCTTTATTTTCTATGTAGAATCTGTTACGAGACTAGTCATTCTCATAATTCCTGCCCGGAAGCAGGGAAGAACAAGGAAAATATATCCACCAGGAAACCTCGATGGTGGGACAACACCAAACAAGATAATTATATAGTATATAAAGAGAATCTCCCTCTAGATATTTTTAAGGAGGACCATGAAAAAAATGATTTAACTCCTCAAGTGAGCGCCTCTCTTGAGAATAAGGGAGATGCATCTGGGAATTATTCAGAGTCTGACAACGAACCGAAGATACTGGTTGCATAAAAAATGGAACGAAATCCCTTTGTTTTACCGAGGGCCTTGCAATACAAAATAAACATAAGTAAATCTAAATTCTCATATGCTGGGAGTGCATTCTCAAAAAGCTCCAATAAAAATTCCCTGTCGTGGGAGGACCAGGTCGATGTAGTCCCTTCTATGGATCAAAATAAGGAACCAGATAGAAGGATCATGTCAAAATTGGGTATTATTCTAGAATCATCAGAAAATGTAGGTTGAACCAAAGTTAAAAAAGAGTAACTCTCCATGAAAGAAGAAAGGTCAAGAAAAACAAACAATTAAAAAGGAAATGGATTGAAAATATATTTGGATTTTGGGGTTGTTTTGGAAAGTATTCAAGTGGAATGATGTCAAATTCATAGTAAAGGGTTGTTCAAATAAAACATGTTGGGTTTTTCTTACATGTTCTAACCCAAATCTGCTAGATATTTTGGTCAAAACAACCTTCAAAAGATTGTATCAGTTTAGACTGCCTCCCTATTTTTTAATATAAAATTATTCCTATTTATTTTAGAAAAAATAGTGGAACAAAAAAACCTAGTTAAATAGGAAATGCCGATTTTAAGTAAACATTGCATATTAAGCACACATGAATGAGATTTCAATTTGGAATCCTATTAAAAATTATTTGAATTTGATTGTTAGTTATTGCTGTGCTAATATAATTTTCAAATTTATAATGAAAGTGATTATGTTTGCTTGTTGTACAATGGTTTATAGATGTGCTTATAACTGATAAAAAAACAAACTTGTGGAGATTAAGTTGATTTCATGAACATAAAAGCATGGAAAATAAATGTTGAACATCAACATATAAACACACAACAAACCATGACAACTGAATCAATAACACATGGTTTTGATGAAGAAGTTCACCCCTCCTGGGCTACATCTCCTTGGTCTAGCTTCCATGGCATGGGCCTTTGTATTAGCCTCAATTGTGAAAAAAATCTATTTACAGTCTCCTTTTTCCTCTGCAACCTGCTCCAATGGCTCCAAAACATCAAAATATACCAAGAATGACTCTTCCTGAGCCAAAATTGGTCGAAAATTAGCTCAGTTATTGCAAAAACCAAATTTCCTACATTTTCTTCGCTAAATCTGGAAAATGTCTAGTTAACATGGCTAAATTTGGAGTTCTGCCATAAAATAGCGCTTCCACCAGAAATACTGCTATATTAACTACGGATTAACACACAGTTAATGATGGCTTAGTGGATAAGCACATCATTAAACTGCGCGCTATCCATAATCTTAATGGCGGATTAGTTTAGTGATAAGCACATTTTATTTGGCGTTTATCTTTGGATTAGCAATAATAAACATGTTTAATATTTGAAATATTCCTGCCGGTTCCATAACCGCTCACCCTTGGTTCTCCGCATTTGATCATAAGGGAGGGGGCTGGCCCCCTTCGGACCCCCATTAATGGCGCTCTTAAACTTTAAGTATGGGTGGAATTCTATATGGGTCAAGACCCACATAGCAGTAGAGTTGGTAGCACGCCAGAGTGGCACATGGGTGGTCATGGGTTCGACCCCGACCCCACACCAATTTTTGTTCTACGATATAATAACACATAGCCAAAGTTATAAACTTTGTTTTATAATCATATACATTTGTCCACCAAGTATAGTGTCGGTCCATTGAATGTAGCACTTCTGCTAGATTAGAAGCCTCCGCTAGTTGAACTGTATGTCTGCCACATGTATAGAGCCTTCCGCTAGTCTAGCTATCCGTCCCCATATGTAAAAACCTCTACCAAATAGCATAGGAGCCTCCACTGTATATAACAAGGTATTTCCATAGATTTCAACCAACTCCGCCATATAGACTAAGGTCTAAACCTTAGGGCCAATAATAATATATGCACCATATGTATATCCAAAAATTAGAATATGAGAATTCTAAAATTAGTCCAAGGTTGGATGGGTCCACACTAGAGGATAAATGTGGTGACCTTTGGCTGCACCACGTGTCTAGCTCTGGTTGGACTACTCCAACCTAAAAATAATTCTCATTCATCCTTAGAATAGGTGGAAAAAAATTTCATTTCCAAAGTATCATTGGTGAATCTGACTGCGACACTTGTCACTATGTCATTGGCTGAAATTGGAGAATATTCCTTGGATATTCCTGAAATGCTGACTGGAATGCCAAGTCATCAGTCTGTCACTGTTCTGCACATGTTTACCTATTTGGGAAAACGTACAACAGGTCATAAATTCTTCATCCGGAGTCAGATTTGGACGTAAAAAATTGCGTTGGAATCCTCACGACGAGCTCTATGTGTTCATTATGTTTTGGAGCATTTATGAGTACTTTCATTTTTGAGCTAAATACTGAGCCTCTAATCATTCCTTCCCACTAGAAGCCTTTTGGACCCCAAAAGATACTATCAATTGTTCAGAAGGTGAGGATACAACTCCCTCACCCTTTCAATCTCAATCCATTTGGCCTTGGAAGAATTTTGTCCCTTGAATCCCACTTTAAGGTATTCGACGTTCCCTCTCCTTGAGGTTTTTGTTCTTTTGTCAAGTATGAGATCTTGCTGAAGTTCATCAAGATACTATGGCGATAAATCATCTATTGATGGAAGCTGGACATGCTCTCCTTGATCATCAATCAAAGGAGGCTCAAACAATCTCAAATTATCAACATTAACAACAAAATATATTTGCATATAAGGAGGAAAATCTAGCTTAATTGCATTGCTACCAATCTTTTCCAGAATTTTAAATGGACCATAATGTATTGGCTTAAGCTTTTTACCTTCCCCTTTGAATATTTATTTGTTGATATATAACCAAACTTCATCTCCAACCTGGAATTTGTGATCAACATGTTGTTTATCATGCCTTGCCTTGTAGCTGCTTTGACTCTTTTCAATTTTTTCTTGTACTATGTGATGTACCAACTGAATTTTATCAATGAACTTCCTTACCTTATCTATGTCACTATGACCATCTATAGCGACATCTTTCTCAAAGATGAAGTCTAAAGGCGATCTTGGAAAGTATCCAAGACATGCCTCAAATGGTGATGTGTTTTTGGAAGAATGCTTTGCCCTGTTCTATGCATGCTGAATGTAATGCAATTGTTCATCCCACAACTTTGGATGTTTGCTACAATAACCTCTAAGAAGATGAATGACTGTCATGTTAACCACCTTGTTTTGACCATCTGTTTGCGGATGAAATTTGGTACTCTTCTTCAACTTTGTGTCCATCATGTCCCGCAATTTTGACCAAAAATTCCCAACAAGTCGCGAATCTCGATCACTTACAATAGAAGTATGAATACCAAAATGAAACCATACATTTTGAAAGAAAATAGGAGCTTTTCGTTCAGCTCTAATTTGTTTTTTACATGGAATCAAAAGACACATTTTGTTGAGCCTATCTACAACAACATACAATTAATCATGACCTTTCCTTGACATTGGAAGACCAACTACAAAATCCATTGAGATACTCTCCCAAGGATGTGAAGGAACTGGAAGTGGAGTGTAAAATCCAAGTTTCCTATTACTAGGCTTACTTATTGCACATAAATAAAATCCTCTAATAAAACAAGATACACTATCAATCATGCGTGGCCAATAACAATACCTTTGGAGATTCGCTACCATCTTGCCTACACCGAAATGTCCAACAATCAATGAGGTGTGTGCCTCCATTATGATAATGTTTCTTTCTCCCTATGGTATACATAACTTTCCCAAATGATACATCAATTTGTTATGCACATGATAATCTAACTCTTCAATTTTGTTTCCTTGACTCAAGCTTTCATACACATCTTGAAAATCACTATCATATGCATATCGTTCAATGTAACTTTCATGCATAACTGAATTGTGCTTGAGTATAATAGATGAATTTACAATAGGCCTAGAGGGAATACCAACTACCTTATTGTAGATTCCATTTTTATACCTGATAAAAAAATGAAATTGTTGTAGAAATCCCATCCATCTGAAATGTCTTGATTGCTGCAACTTCGAATATGATTGTAAGTACTGCAATGGTCGCTGTGTATAATGGTCTCTTTCCCCTTCAAATAGTGCTTCGATTTCTTTACACTTTGTACCAATGCATATAACTCTTTGTCATAGGTGGGATAGTTAGTCATAGCTCCATTAAAAATTTCAGAATGAAATGAAATAGGCTTACCATGCTGCATGAGAACTGCTCCCATGGCGTAATCAATTGCATCTATTTGGATCTCAAATGGATGTCTAAGATATGGAAGAGCCAATACGGGTGCTGAAATGATCTTTTGATTTAAAGAATCAAATGATTTTTGCTGCATATCTCCCTAATGGAATACTTTCTTGATACTTGTCAATGCATGTAATGGAGTTGCAATGGAAGAAAAAATAATAATGAATTTCTTCCAATATTGTGCTGCCCCAAGAAAGATTCTTACCTCCATAACTGTATTGGGCTTGGGCCAATTCAGAATGACCTCTACTTTGGAAGGGTCTATCTTCAACTCACCTCCTCCAAAAATTTGTCCCAAATACACTAAATAAGTCTTGCCAAACTCACACTTCGACATATTTAAAAATAACTTCTCTTTTTTCAAGGCATCAAGTACCTTGTTCACATGCATGACATGTTCATCTCTTGATTTGTTGAATATAAAAATATCATCCAAGTAAAAAATGATGAATTCATCTAGAAATGGTCTTAGTACATCATTCATAACTCTCATGAAAGTAGCTGGAGCATTTTTTAGACCGAATGGCATAACTAACCACTCAAACAATCCTTGTCCAGTTTTGAATGCAGTTTTCCAAATGTCCTCCTCAGCTATTCTAACTTGATGATAACCACTTTGTAAGTCTAGCTTAGTGAAATAATTTTCATACTTTAAATTATCAAGAAAATCATCAATGTGTGGGAATGGATAACAATTATTTAGCGTGATTTTATTCAGTGCATGGAAATCTGTGCACATGTGCCAAGCCCCGTCCTTCTTTGGTACCAAAACAATCGGTGAACCACATGGAAAAGTAGATGGGCATATAATACATTTGTTCAACAATTCTTTGATTTTCTTCTTGATTTCAAAACGCTCCATAATTGACATGTGATACATACCGATGTTTGGAAGTGGAACATCCTGCTGCAGCTGAATCTCATGCTGAATTCCCCTCTTGGGAGGTAACCCACTTAGTTCTTGAAACGTCTCGCCATGTTGACTTACCACATCAAAAAAATCAAATTTTAATTTGTAATCACATCCTTCAAAAGATTCATAGTCAACATCATCCTTTTTCTTGATCATGAGAAGCACAAAATTTTTACTTGCATTAATTAGCCTCTTCATTTTCCCTGCATTAACTAAAGAAATATTCAGCTTTTTGTGATGAGCTCTCACAATATACTCCACCCCATCCTTAAGAAAATGATATTTGTTCTCATGGTGATAAAACACCGCTTTCCTATCATACAAATATGGACTTCCCAAGATAAACCCGAAAATTTTAAGTGGAACCACATCTAACTCGACTTCATCAACAAAGTTTGCTGTAATGGAAAATCGAAATATGCATTTCCTTGTAACCTGTAAATTGGAATTCTTAACTATCCAACCCAAAGGGTATGATTTATGATGTGGTACGGTTTCAAGGTTAAGCTTTTATACCAAGTCTTCTACCAAGTCTTCTAAAATCAGGTTTTCTTGTGACCCACTATAAAACAATGTGTCAATCTTTGTATGATTTGAAATCACTCTTACATGGAACAATTCTATCCTTGTGTCTTCATTTGGAGTGTTGTTGTGACTATTTGAGGAACTAGTACTTGCTATGGCTTATTTTCCCTTTTTTACCATGGCTAAGATCTTGGTCTCATCATCAGAATCAGATCCAAGATCATGTTGTGTGGTGGCAGTCATATTTTGTTTCCCCTTGTTATTTGGTTTCTTAGGCCTTAGTTCGGGATGTAGTTTCCAACTGTGTGCTTCATCATGCCCCTCTTTGGAACAATGTTTGCATGTAGTTTTCTCCCCTTCTTTCTTAATTCTTGCATTCTTATTTCCCTTCCATTTTCCTCCCTTCTCTTTTCCCTTACCCTTGAATGACTTCTTCTTACTACCCTCTTCCTGTATGTTATTCCCCCTTGCTTCAAGATGCGTGGCTTGCACACATACTTCATCTAAGTTTCTTGGGTTAAACATAAGGATAGTATGTTTCAAATAGGAATGTAAACCCCCAATGTATTTCAAGAGGGTTTCTTGGGAATTCAATTTTCCTCTTAACAACAAATCCCTCTTTCTAAACTCTTGGGTATACTCTTGAATTTTTTGGCCCTTGAGTTGCCTAAAGTTTTGCCAACTCATAATTTATTTTTGCATATAGGCTAATGGATAAAACTGTCTTTTAATGGAAGAAATAAATTCAACCCAAGAAATGGATATCTTACTATGGATTCACATTTCCTGTTGAGTCTTTTCCTCCCACCAAACTAGTGCTGCTCCTTCTAGCCTCAATGAAGCCAACTAGATCTTTATGTCATCGTCTTGTAGATTCTGAATTCTGCAGTATAATTCCAATTGATGGATCCAATTGTCCAACTTATTTGCATTTGCCTCACCTATTGGAACAGGGTCTCCTACGAGCTGCGAAACTGGTCCATTTTGGATACTTTTGATTAGATTTAATATAGCGGAGGGGTTTTGGGGCAGGTCAAAGCCCCGAAAGCATTGTAATGGGTAAAAGGGTAAACCAGGGGTCCAAAAACCACGTTTTGTGGACCATAGGAAAGTCTAGGCTATATTATTATAAATAGAGGAACATTTTTGTATTGTAAGGTAGGAAATGAAGAGCTATTGATGTGAACTATGGTTTAAGCTATCTATTTGGGTTTTAGGGAAAGGAATCCTGCTAGCTGTGTGTGCGGAGATCCAAGTCCAGCTGTGTTTGGACCCTGGTGCTGTGTGCGTAGGTTGGGAAGGGAATTGTAAGAAGGAATGGATGAATGAATGAATAATAAAGGTTGATAGAGAACTGGATCTGTGAGTACTCTTTGTGTGAATCATTAGTAATTAATGCATTGTGTATTTTTTGTATTTAAGCTGTGAATATCTGTGTAAGTGTGTTTTCTGTTTTTGGATATGTTCTATTCTATTATGCAATACTGTGCTATTGTCGTGAAAGCATATAATTATAGATCTAGCGCACGTGGATGCGAATCGAGACCTAATTAACCATATGCAGAACAAGGTAATCTGGGAATCACAGGGTCTAATGCAGCTCTGCTTGCCTTACCTATCCTTTCTCAAGGTGTGGAAACCTAGTTCCAACACCCACTCATACTACTTCGGGTGAGACTTTGACCTGTGCAAGCAGGTCACTGTTGAAAGGGCCAGTAGTATAGGGGTTTGTTGGTAGACCTTGAGCTCCGAACCAGGGTCAGGACCCCTAGAGCCAACAAATGGTTCCGTTACTAGAACCTCGAGAATCTTGAGAAAGCGATCAGGTAATGACAAGAGCATATTGGAAGCCTGAAAGAAAGGAAATCGAAGAATGGTTCGAAAAGCAGATCCAGGAATTTGCGGTAAAAGAATATCGCAGCGAAAATTTAACAACGGAAAGGTGGAAAAATAGGTACATTCTTACAGAAAGCTACGAAATATTCTTTGTGACATCTGCGATCGAGCTTCAAGAGTGGTTGGCCAAACTCGTAGAGTTCCAGAAGTGCTGGAAGGACGAGCAAGTCACTCAGTGGACCCCAGAGCTGATTCAGCAGCTGGAGAGGACTGATAATACTATCACACGCACGGTCGATCACTGGGTGGACAGTTTGCTAGGAGGATTTGTGACAGAATTTGCCATTGATCAGTTTGTCTCATACTCTAAGGCCGAACGACGATTCTTTAAAGGGTTTAGGGGAAATTTTTTGAGGACATTACCGTTGCTGATTAAGATATTACTGTGTGAAAAGAGAATTTTGTGTAGTCATACTGACTGAATGACCTCAGATCTAGATGGGAGAGAAACACGCATTGGTAAATACTATTGGACCAACCTTGACGGGGGGAGATCCACCTATAATCCATTACAAGAACCAGCTATGCAAGATCCCCCCGCTACACTGCCGCCCAGGCAACACAAAGGTAAGAACTCTCCCATACCACCACCCCCACTGAACAGCGATATGGCTGCACACCTGAGATTACCTACCTTCAGGGGGGCAGGGGATGAAGATATGGACCGATTTTGGTTTATTGCAGACTCTGTCTGGACTGCGCAGAATGTGGCAACCGATACGATGAAGAGGGCACAGTTGTCCCTGGCATTCGAGGATAGGGCACTGGACTGGTATATGAGATACATTTCCCAGAATGGGAGGGCATCTATTCAAGATACCAAAGACACTTTGAAACAATAGTTTCGGAAGCCAAAATATTACTCTCAGCTGGTAGCGGAAGTAAAGGACTTTAAACAAGGTGTGTCTGAGTCAGTGTGGGAGGTTGATCATCGATTGAAGAGAGCAATCAGGGAAGGAGGATTCGAGTATGACGATAGGAAACATACGGAATGGTTCTTCGCTATGTTGTTACCTCACCTGCGCATGCCAATGAGTCACCAAACCTTTGAATTGCAGGAAAAATATGTGGAATTCGCTATGAAACTAGAATCTACACCAAGACAGGATACGTCGGTAGGGGTACAACAAATTCAGGAATAGTTTGGGGCTATGCATATGGAAATTCAGAACCTGCGAAAGGAGAGAGGAAAGGACGGCTTCGCAGATCTATGGTGCATATGATGTCGGGTATCTGGCCACAAAAAGGATCAGTGTCTTCTATTGGTGGATTACATGCAGGTGGGAGGACCTAGTCCGATATGCCCAGGAGCAAGTGGGGAACCCATCCTATCATGACCAGGCTCAAGCGGACCTGCGCTATGGTGTGACGAGTGTCATGTAGCAGGGCTGCATGATACAAACCATTGCCCTCGGCTAGGTGCGTATTTCCTAGAACTGAAGCAACAATGGTGCAGGTTTTGTCGATCGATAGGACACGATGAGCAGAACTGTTATACTTATGACTTGATGATAGATCGTGGGAACTAATATAGGGTACAATCAAACCCTACGTCGCCAAGACCGTCCGTGCCCCTCAGAGGATCCCCAACACGAGGCAGAGGAGGTTAGGGAGGAAACGTAGAACAAGGACGTGGGAAACTAATCTATTATAACTACGGAGAGATAGGACACTTCACCAGAGAATGTCAAAATCCCACCAGGCCATCATGCAACTATTGTAGACAGACGAATCATGTGGTGGAAGATTGCCCAATTTTAATAGCCAAGATGCAGGAAAAAAACCCCACTCCTACGTAGAATGTGCAAAGAGTTAAAATTGAGTTAAGAAATATAGATCCGAGTGTAAAAGTCATGACGCACAGCGGGATGATCACCCAGGGAGGATCTTGCCTCTCGGGAAGGAGTGAACTTCAACGAACAGGAATCACTAGCAGCTCCCATGCAATTGCCAAACAAGATAGGGGAGGGGGTTGAGCCCTTCCTGCAGGCATGTATAAAGCTACTAAGAAATTCGTAGGCCGTAGAGAACCTCCAAGCATTAATGAATTCTTGCGCAACTCGGCGTAGTTTGATTGTCGGGACCAAGGATGTACACAAACTATAAAATTATAAAAAATGCACTGGAAGAGAAATGCGGTTGACTGCGCAGATTGGAGACTACGAGTTGGATCAAGTTATTCTCGATCTAGGGTAAGATGCGAACGTATTACCAAAGCAAACATGGCAACGAATGGGAGATCCTAAATTGGAATGGTCCACCATCCAGCTGTGTATGGCGAATCAACAGAAGATCATCCCTCTAGGAAGGTTGCCAAAAGTCATGGTAGATATCGCAGGAGTAAAAGTCCTAGCTGACTTTGAAGTCGTAGAAATTGTGGAGGATGCAGATCCTTACCCCGCACTCCTCGGACTGGATTGGGCCATAGACATGGGGGGTGTCATCAATCTCAAAAAGCGCAGCATGGTGGTTGAGAACAACGGTACGTGCGTAATAGTACCACTAGATCTAGCAGAAGGTGCGTGGTATACAAAGCCAGCCTACGAGGAGGAGGAAATAGATCACATTTACAAATGGACTGCGCGGGATGAAGATCGGGTTAACCCCACGGCCAAAGGAGTACTCTCCTGGGAAAAGGACAGTGAATGTTTCTCCAAATCTGATGAGGAACTGGAAAACTGGCAAGGACGATTGCATGAGGTGTTGGCGCTACGATGTCTTCGAACCACCAGGAATTTCCACAGTATCTCTACCAAGGTAAGAGCCCTGCCCTACCATGATAACGCAGGTGATATTTTGAAGTTGGTTGCAGACAAAATTCCCAAGGAACGCAGGCCAGGGGCACTACTGCTAACCCTGTGCGGAGAACCTATGCGTTGGTGGGACATGCAAGGGTCGAAGAAGTGCTGGAGTAGGATGATCCTGCGCTTGGGGACCCCAGCTGACAGGCGGGCCCCAAGATCAGTAGACCCATGTAGATACTTGCTAACATGCGAAATTCAAGGGTGCGATAGGACCCCACCCGAGCAGGTTCACTAGGTTACCAATAACTTAGGTTGGCGTTCGACTGCGGAATTGCACCAACCCACACGTAATTGGGAGAAGTTGCGAACACTTCAGGTAACAGACGGCACGGAGACGCTTGACGCAGCCCTACTGAACAGGGACGTCCTGACCAAGGAAGAAGAACACCAATCAAGAAGTTTGGTGGCCAAATTGCTAAACTGGTACCTGAACCATGTTATGAAACACCTGGCATCAACCTTAATTCAAGGTACGTGAACAACACGCAGGCGTCATCCAAGGTCTGACGATCCATTGGAGAGACCTCAGGTATGAATAATGACCATCAGCCCACCCCGCTTTGATAAGAAAGGAACCTTACAATTATGAAAAATGGGCAGCAGGCCATCAATGCGGCCATTTATGGTAAGTTTGATATGAACGATCGATGGTAAGTTTCACGTACGGGTTACTCCGCCATTATATAACTCCGGAAAATGTGCAGATAGCAGGATAAATTCGCAATAGGCTACATATTGTATCTACACCATGCCCCTGTTATCTGACGACTGGCTTACTGGGATCATTGACATTTTCTGGGACACCTGCCCTTCTGTTACTATGGTGGTCCCTAACCCGCCAAATGCTTCGGTCCCTGGCTGTTCAGTACCCACAGACATCATATTGAGAGGACTTGGGAATGCCGAGTTTGATCAAATGATTGGTCATTGGCCTCATGCAGAGGGAATTTCCTGTGAACCTCGCACGAAGAGGCACCATAGTTGCACGATAGGAGGACCCGATCTTCGCACCCCGGGGGCGACCGCAGGACCCATCCGGATGGCCTCAGATGATACAACAGAGGAGGGTACGCTATTCTCATGGTCCCCCACCCACAGTGTCGCAATCAGGTCACAGCTAGTCCTGTGCCAGGAAGGAACGCTGAGATATAGGGATATGTTGTGACTTCTCCGCAGTCCCGGATTACCGACCAGCAGAAGCCATATTTGTTCGCTCCCTCGCACTGTCCTATTTAAAAATCATGCTCCAACTACTGTGGACATACAAATAGATTTAGGGCAGCTACCCCGCGAAGCGCTACAAGGATTATACACCGCAGTGTTGCAAGAGGTTCGCCACCATGACCGGACTGCACAACAGCAGCGTGAAATCCCTCTAGAAGTTTGAGCACAGCGGGTTGCCTTGGTCACAGAAGAAAAAAATATTATTTAGGAGAAGCTTACGCGGGGCATGTAATTGGTCAAAGAAGATATGCAGCTCTGGACGACGGTCCGGTACCATCCTATGCTTCAGCATATACAAGACAACTTATGGTAGGCAGAAGCTACTCTCGATCAGATCAAAGCTCCCTTGCCCTCCAGCGTTTCTACGCAGTGTCTGGCCGTCATGGACATGATTGCGAATCTTCATCGAGCCAAGCATGTTGTTAGGAAATGGTTGAAACCATGGGGTGACACTGCCCTCCAGCTCTTCCAGGATGCTGATACCACCATTGCGTGCCTTCACCGGATGTTAGAACAGGTTACTGCGGCTCCAGACGGCCCTACCTTCCTGACACTTGTCAACATTGCACAGCGAGCTGCTACCCAGAGTCAGGAAGTTCTCCCTCCGCTCTCCCGTGCTCTTGATACCCTGCGTGCGCAAATCTAGGCCGTACCACCACAGTGACTCGGGATGAGTCACAAGATTGTGTTGGGGGACTGTTGGAACAGGGTCTCCTACGAGTTGTGAAACTGGTCCATTTTGGATACTTTTGATTATATTTAATCTAACAGAGGGGTTTTGGGGTTGTTCAAAGCCCCGAAAGTGTTGTAATGGGTAAAAGGGTAAACCAGGGGTCCGAAAACCACGGTTTGCAGACCGTAGGAAAGTCTAGGCTAGATTATTATAAATAGAGGAAAATTTTGTATTGTAAGGTAGGAAATGAAGAGCTATTGATGTGAATTGTGGTTTAAGCTATCTGTTTGGGTTTTGGGGAAAGGACTCTTGCTGGCTGTGTGCGCGGAGATCCAAGTCTAGCTGTGTGCGGACCCTGTTGTTTTTTGCACAGGCTGGAAGGGAATTGTAAGAAGGAATCGATGAATGAATGAATAAGAAAGGTTGATAGAGAACTAGATCTGTGAGTACTCTTTGTGTGAATCGTTGGTAATTACTGCATTGTGTATTTTCTATATTTAAGCTATGAATATCTGTGTAAGTGTGTTTTCTGTTTTTGGATCTGTTTTGTTCTGTTATGCAATACTATGCTATTGCCGTGAAAGAATATAATTATAGATCTAGTGCACGTGGATGCGAATCAAGACCTAATTAACCCTACGCAGAACAAGGTAATATGGGAATCACAGGGTCTAACGCAGCTCTGCTTGCCTTACCTATCCTTTCTTACGGTGCAGAAACCTTGTTCCAGCACCCACCCATACTACTTCGGGTGAGACTTTGACCTGCACAAGCAGGTCACTGCCGAAAGGGATAGTAGTATAGGGGTTTTTGGCAAACCTTGAGCTCCGAACCTGGGTCAAGTCCCCTCGAGCCAACATCACCATTGTACATGGGAAGTTCAAACTTGATGTCCAACTTGAGTAATGGAGTTTTTCCTTTTGGGGTTTTTGAATGAGTGTGGGTGGTTTTTGTGGTGGAAGTGGAAGATGTTGCTGATGAAGATGATGAGGATGAGGATGGTGGAGATGGAGGTGGCTTTCCTCCACTTCCCTTCGAAATAGTCTCTTCATCCTTCTTATCATCTGAAGTTCCTTCTCCATTGGGAGGCTTAAAACCTTCTCCTGCCCCTTTCTATAGTGAATGCATCAAACATGATATTAACCATTCGCTTAATTTCATTTAAGTACCTCTTGACATCTTCCTCTTCTGAATGTCCTCGAGTCTCTCCAACACCTAACATAATGGCTAAGGATTCAATCTCAACTTCTAATGCTTGTACCTTTTCAATCAACTCAACTTCTTGTGCAATTTGTACCTCTTCAATCTCAAATTCTGGAGATAGAACTTGAGGTGCTTAAAGTGCAGTTATGAGTTGAAATTTGGGTAAAGATGATGCTCTCTCAACTCTCTTTCTTCTGGTCCTAATCTTAGGAATAGAAACCAATGGATTCCCTTCTCCTCTCTGCAACTTCAACCTTGTAAGCATCACAAATTTGCAACTATTAAAACCCTTCTTGCACAATCTCAAGCAAAGCAAGCAAATAACCTTTGCTCTGATACCATCCTGATCTGAATTTGATTGTTAGTTATTGTTTTTCTAATATCGATTTCAGATTTATAATGAAAGTGCTTATATTTTCTTCTAGTACAAGGGTTTATAAATGTGCTTATGATTGATAAACAAACAAAATTGTGGATATTAAGTTGATTTCATGAACATAAAAGCATGGAAACTAAATTCTTAACAAAAACATATAAACACACAAAAAACCATGACAAATAAATCAATAAAACATCGTTTTGATGAAGGAGTTCACCCCTCCTGGGCTACATCTCCTTGGTCCAGCTTCCATGGCATGGGCCTTTGTATTAGCTTCAATTGTGAAAAAATGTTGTTTATAGTTTCCTATTACCTCTGCAACCTGCTCCAATGGCTCCAAAACATCAGAATCTACCAAGAATGACTCTTCCTAAGCCAAAATTGGTCGAAAATTGGATCAATTATTGCAAAAACCAATTTTCTTACATTTTCTCCACTAAATCTAGAAAATGTCCAGTTAACATCGCTAAATTTGGAGTTTCACCCTAAAATAACGCTTCCGCCAGAAATGTCGCTATATTAACTACGTATTAAAACATAGTTAATGAAGACTTAGTGGATAAGCAGGTCATTAAACTGTGTGTTATCCATAAGTTTAGTGACATATTAGTTTAGTGCTAAGCGCAGTTTATTTGGCGTTTATCTTCAAATTAGCAATAATAAACATGTTTAATATTTGAAATATTCCCACCAGTTCCATAGCCGCTCACCCTTGGTTCTCCGCATTTGATCATATGGGAGGGGGTTGGCCCCCTTCGAACCCCCGTTAATGGCACTCTTAAACTTTAAGTATGAGTGGAATTCTATATGGGTTAAGATCCACAGAGAAGTAGAGTCGGTAGTGCATCAAAGTGGCATGGGGGTGGTTGTTGGTTCGACCCCGACCCCCACACCATATTTTGTTCCGCGGTATAATAACACATATCCAAAGTTCTAAACTTTGGTTTATAATCATGTTCCATGGTATAATCACACATATCCAAAGTTCTAAAATTTGGTTTATAATCATATACGCCTGTCCGCTAAGTATAGTGTCGGTCCACCGAATGTAGAACCTCTGCCAGATTAGAAGCCTCCGCTAAGTATAGTGTCGGTCCACTGAATGTAGCACCTCCGCCAAATTAGAAGCCTCCACCAGTTGAACTATCTGCCCGCTACATGTATAGAGCCTTCTTTCAGTCTAGCTATCCATCCCCATATGTAGAAACCTCCACCAAATAGCATAGGAGCCTCCACCATATATAACAAGGTCTGTCCATAGATTTCAACCAACCACGTCATATAGACTAAGGTCTAAACCTTAGGGCCAATAATATTATATGCACCATATGTATATACGAAACTTAGAATATGGGAATTCTAAAATTATTCCAAGGTTGGATGGGTCCACACCAGAGGGGACACATGGAAGACTTTGGCTAAACTACGTGTCTAGCTCTCATTGGACTACTCCAACCTAAAAAAAATTCTCATTCTTCCTTAGAATAGGAGGAAAAAGATTTCAATTCCAAAGTATTATTGGCGAATCTAACTGCGACACTTATCACAGTGTCATTGGTAGAAATTGGAGAATATTCCTTGGATATTCCTGGAATGCTAACTGGGCTACCAATTCATCAGTCTGTCACCGTTCTGCACATTTTTTACATGTTTTGGAAAATATACAACATGTCATAAGGTTTTCATCATCAAACTAAATTGTTGCATTTTTTTTCGGAAAGACATGTTCTCTAATGAAAAATGATATATTGAAGAACATGCATAATAATGTGGTTCACATAGATAATGTGTATCTTAAGAAAAAAGAAAAAATACAAAATACCATGTTTCACATAACACTATTCTCATAAGTCTCTGAAACATAAAGTTAAAACAACATTTTTGTATGTTAGAAGTTAAAAAAAAAAATCAAATCAAGTTTTTTGCAGTGGTAAAGGAGGGTCAAAGCCCTATGAAAAGTGACATTAATCCTCAAATTATAACAAGCATGGTTGAGGTGGATTAAGTGACAATCGAGCCCTTGTGAACCTCAATTGAGATGATTTTGGTAGTGACCACAAGAAGAGGGGAAGTTGTTACTTGGTCGTAGGTGAAAAGGGTTTCTAAGGAGGTTGCAAACCTAGTTTCAAAGAGTAGGTAAGCTTCAAGGTTTGTAGGAACTAGTAAAGGTAGCTCAAAACAAAGCAAGGCCAAGAATGTTGAAAGTAGGTAGTTGATCTAAGGGAAAGGATTGCTGAGCATAGATCTTGAAGTTTGTTCACAAATGAAATTGTGAACATTGTGCTTAAAGGGCTAATGTACAATAATCTTGAAGGACTTAATGACTATGCGTAATAGAGCTATTTGGGATGATTGTACAAAGTATTCGAATGACTTAATACTCTATGACAAGCTGAGTTGGACAAAAATATAGAAGGAGCCAAATCACTATATGTTGATGGAAAATGACAACCAGGTGTCAAGGGAAAATGACGACTCAAAAGGGCTGATGGTAAATGCACAACTTCAACAAGTAGGACGTGTATTTGTTTGTCTTTTTGGGTGAATTATAGATCTGTATATAAGTTCCATCACAATCATCATCTAAAATATAAATTATAAAAATCTAAAGAAAACCACGATAACATATCTTTGAGATACATAAAGAACTGAATTTATGTTACCATATTACCATAAACAATTAATCACCAAACACTCGATCTTGTGTCCATGGCATGATCTCAATTGCTTGTGATAATCTTGGAAGTTACAGTAGTAATCATGAATACCCTTTATCGTGTGACGATGCCATAATATTGTTTTTAAACCTAGAATTGAATAATAGGGTTAGTTTAGATGGAAACTTATATTATTTTTAATTTAGAGTAAAATAAAACATGATTAAGGTCAAATTTGTGTATGATTGATTAAGATTGAAAATTTTATTGTTTTAATTAAAAATGAAATTAGAAATATAATTTAATTTTAATAAGTTAATTTATTAAATTTAAAATTAAATAAATTTTATATGAGAATTATTACAATTTCTTTCTTTTGCATGTGATTATTACCGAAAGAATTTCTACTAATTAATATTATGTTTTTAAAAGTGAATGATTATTATATTTTTATTATAAATTTTATAATAATAAATTTTATAATGCAATTTTATAATATATATATGTTTGTAAAGTTTTAAATTGACAACATTATTGAAGTACTCCGTACAATCAATTAATTAAGTAATTTAAATCTTCCATAAATTAAAAAAAACATAAATAAAAATCATATAATTAATTTAAAATAATTATAAATGAGTGAATACAATTTAAAATAATTATGAATATACATATTTAAGATATTCAATATTATTTTATATTTTAATTCTTTATCTTAAATATTATTTTATATTTTCATTCCTATTTTAAGATATAAAATTAATTAATGCATTTCATTATCATTCTTAATAATAATTATTTATAATAATGCTTTATTTTAAATAATTATAATCTATATTAAATATATTTATTATAATATTATAAATGATCAACTTATTTAATATATAGTAAATTTATTAAATATATTTCTGATAATATTATAAATGATTTTTTTTTGAATATATGGTAAATTTATAAGCATCAAATTTAATATGTGAATTGGAATTTGTTTAATAATTAAAAGACTCCAATAATTATAGTGTGTGACGATATATAATTTTGATTTCTTTTTCTATATAATTATTTAATAATATGAAATTAAAATGAATAGATATATTATTATTAGTAACTATGAATAGTTATATTATAGATTCAATAATTTTTTATAAAAAAAATTAACATTATCTTGGTACGGTTCCTTTTATATTGTGACATATTTTTTTATTTTTTTTATTTCTTGTCGAGTGCCTTGTAAATACATCATCTTCAAAAAAATAATGTAAAATCAAAACATAAGTAAATGGAGGACGACGACTAGAACGTTTAATGCTCTAGTCTAGTCGTAAGTTAACAAGGGAAGGAGTTCTGTGTTGAGTGGTTTAGTCAAACCGCATATCCAAGATCGATGGTCATGATTGCAGTGAGACTCTCCCCCTATATTTTAAAAAAACATGACAAGAGGCTCCACATAGTTGTATTTGGGTTTCCACAAAACCATCCATAGTTTCGACGTATGCATGAGCACAACCAAGGGGCTCGCATAACCCTTCATTTAAAACATAATTGTGCACATATGTTATTTATGTTGGACAAAAGGTGCGGGGTTATATTTTAAAAATGAATGATATTTTAATGTCCACGAGACTAAAAATAGTCTATGGGACCACCAACTTCCTTGTTTTTTGCCTTCTGTAATTCAATCTTTCTTACTCAAATTGATGATGAGCTGACCCAACCTTCTAACAGTTCCATCACTAAAAAGACAATGCCACGGAATTGATGCTAACATGCTGCGGTAACTGTCCTTGATGTCTCTGAAAGCGTCACATTCCAAAATTAAATGTTTTTATGATTCCACTACCCCAGAAGTGAAAAAAGTACATACCCTTTCTTCCCTAGCTTCTTTAGGTCTCTTCCACCGTCCCGTTTCACACTGAAGTTGATGTGAGTTAATTCTTAATTGAGCAATAAGAATCTTTTCCCTCCACGGAATGCTAGCTCCAATGTATTCTTTTTGTTGGAGATCACAAGTGGGGTTGAATTCCTGAACATAATACTTCTTCTTTCTACCCAACACAAAATTCTTTAACTCCTTACTATTTGTGGGACATGCATTCAGGTAAATATTCCATTTTTGCATCCATTTCTTGTTTTGTCTCATCCATGATTTCTTTCTTTCACTCATACCTTCATTGAAGATAACTTTTGGCCATCTACCTCCTCCCATTTGCTCCATTCTCTTTAGGTACCTTATAAGACGCACCATGGCAATTGATTCGATGGGAGATGCCCCTGTTTCACTCAAAATTATCTCATAGGGAACCAAACTTTTTATTTTGAACTTGCTCATGATCAAGCGTTTTTGAATTTTTTGAATTTGTTTCCATTTTGAAACAAAGATGCTGCTAGCCCACAATTCACACCCATATAATATCACTGGACAAAATAGGAGTCCAAAAAGTACTTTGATCGTGTTCCAATCCCATAACTATGCCTCTCTACATCTATTTTGAAGTGCATATAATGCTTTCCACCCTCCTAAATTTCTTTTCTTTCTGCAATCCTCCCAATTAAGCTTGTTGTTGAAATCGATCCTGAGGTACTTGTATTCATTTACTTCTTCAAGAATGTTGCCTTCAAAGAAGAGAATATGTTGGATTTGCTTTCTTTTATTAGAGAAAATCATTATCTTGGCCTTATTGGTATTGAATTGCATCCCCACTGCTTTGAAAAAATGCTCAATGGCATATAGGTGCATCTGCAATCCATGGGTCGATTTAACAACCAGCACAAGATCATCGACATATAGAAGAAGCTTTATCACAAACTCCCCCAATCGAACACCCTCCCCACCTTGCAAATTTAGTCACGCTTCTAGTTTTTCAATATATAAACCAAAAAGGGTAGGGGATAAAGGGAAACCTTGCTTGACTCCGATGTCACTTCTAAAACTTTCTGAAATTCCTGCTGAATTTCTAATCTTGACTTTCACCTCTTCATAAAGCATATGGACATCAACTCTATATTGTAAAGGAATTTCAAGTTCTTCCATTCTACGCCATAACTTATCTCTAGGGACCATGTCAAATGCCTTTTTGAAGTCAACAAAGCAGAAAAATGCTTCTTCTTTGCTCCCCCAAACCTTTTCAACAATGTGTCTCAGTGTGATACCATGATCTACTGTAGAATGCTTCGGCTTAAAACCTACTTTCCCTTTTGCCCTCTTTTCTTTTACTTCTACCCACTTACTGATTCTTTTTTCTACCATTTCACTGTAAAGCTTTGCAAATAGAGGATTGATCATAATGGTTCTATAGTTGGAAGGATTATTAATGTCTCCACTTTTAAAAAGGGGAATTGCTAGACTAGTTGTCCAATCCCTTGGGAACCCTTGCTGAATGACATTGTTGAATATTTCCATGATGTGGGGTGCCAAAATTTTCATTACCCACTTTAGATATTCTGCTTGAAGTTAAACCAAGTCCTTTGCCTTCCTTGCTTTCAACTTTTTAATTCTTACCTCCACCTCCTGTACTGTGAAAATCTTTGTAGATGTGTTGATCCTGGGAGGAGGCTCAACCTCTAATTTTTTTCATAGAGTTTCCTTGCATAGTCAAACCACTGATTGACTTAATATTGTTTTCAAGTTGCTTCTTCCTTGGTTGAAGTGCTTGCCAATTTTTTTTTGGGTTATTCTTGCCTAGATATATTAGCTCTTCTCGCCTTGTTTTCATGAACTCATATTTTTTATTTTTTAAAATCTGCTTATATAAATTTACATTCATCTTCCCCTCTCCTTCCTTTTTCAAGGTTCTCCTTGCCATATTGCATTCATTGTCGAACCACGCATTCACAGGAAAACAATTTGATTCTGATTTCCTATTTTTTTCTCTTTTGCACTTCTCAAGCACACCCTGGATTATATTTGTTAACTCATGGCTGTTGAGGCTTTGGGGACATATTTTCTCCTTCTGATTGATCTCCTCAACATTTTTTTGAAGATAGTGCAATTTTCTTATGTTAGAAGAATTTTGCCCCTTGATGCGAGTTGTTGAGAACATTGGGTTTTCCTCCTATTTCGTCTTTCTTCTAACCAGGATAAATTTATATAAATTGGGTTATGATATGATTTTAAGTCCCAAATATGCTCTGCAATCTTAACTTCATCTATTATTTATATTAGGCTTTGTGACCCAATAACATAGTCAACTACACTTGCCCCATTGTATGTGTTGCAAGTGAAGTTACCAGAATTTTTCCATCTCTCTAAACCATTGCAGATAATTAAGTTGAAAGCACCACACAACGTAAGCAAATCCTCTCCAAAATTATTACTAACTTTGTCATCTTCTGAGAGTCTCACCCATCGAGAATTATCCTCTTCAATAAGCCAGATAGGATTGTGATCCTATTTGCAACAAAGAATACTAGCTTGTTGATTTTCTGTTCTAGCATTGAAATATCCCACTAAAAGAACTTCTCCCTGTTGAGAATATGCGAAAATATCTTGCTTTAAATCTGCATACAGATCTTTGCTGTCTAATCCCTTATTTTTGTAAGTTTTTGATATTTGAGGCACAAAATAACAAACTGCAATTATTATGTCGTTCTCATTCTATGTTATGTTGAACCATAAATATTGCTTATTTGTATCTTCTTTCACTAACTGAATGTGACGACCTTATTTTTCTTTCACTAAAACCAATAGTCCTTCATACCCTTTGCCATTTTCTGCTGCCTCGTTCCAAAATGTTAACTTCAAATAGCCGTCAAACATAGGAGTTTTGCAACCATCATGTTCATGAGTTTCTGTGAGACAAATTTTGTCTCTACCTTTTGCAATAGGCCCTATCTGAGGTCCCCTCCTCCAAGGGTAACCTCTACAGTTCCAACAAACTAGACTTAGGTAGACCTGGGTAGGATTTTGTTGCTACGCGGTTTGGCACACAAGCCTCGAATTTGAGTCTTCGCCCCTTTTCATCCATGCTGATCCTGTTGTTTTCATCCCTATTATAGAATTACCTGTTTTTTGTTCATTGTCAAATCGCTGCCACGTTTTTCCATGAGGCCCAAACACTGCAATAACCGCTTTATCATTGTACAACCATGCTATTTTCCCTTCGTTCCTTGCTACTCTAACTTTCTCCACTTCTTCTCTTCTCTCTTCTTGTTACTTGCTAGTTAAATCTTCATCTAGGAAGAAGTGTGAGCCTTTCAAGAGTTTTTTTCACTTAAGAGATGATGTTTCTCTTACACACTTGCCATGATGAATTTTATAGGTCAAGGTATTTCCTCACATATCTTTCCCACCCTCCTTGCTTGACAAATTTTCCCTCTCCACTATAATTTATCTCTCAAAAAGTCCCTTGTCAAATTGAAAGTGCTTTCATTCTTTCCATAGTCTCTTATTCCCCTTATAATACAGTTTGTTTCTCTCTCTTTTATTTCTTTATGTTCTCTTTCCTGTGCTCTACGAGAACTTACATCCTCTTTTTCCTCTATCCTGTGACCATTGGTGTCCTCAACCCTAGTTTTGATTTCTTTTGAAATGTATGTCTTCTTGTTCTCTTTTGTCTTCTTTTTGGAAAGGACTGTTTGCTAACCCATTTGTGTATCTACCTGAGTTGTTTTAGAGATTATCACATCTTTGTTTGTTGCCATTGCGTCATTCCTGCTTTGCCATGCTGCCTTCATGTTTTCCCATTCTCGTTTTCCTGCCTCTACAACATCTTGTAACATTGTTACCTGCTCTTTCATAATTCTATTACATTCCATTAAAAAATGATTTGCAAGTGTGATCTATGAATGTTTGCGGTCTCTTTCCTGTTAGTTGGCTTCTAAAATTTCCAGCCTCGCCTTAGCTTTCATCAGTTCTTGGACATAGAGATCCAATGACCAAGTAAGAGGTGTAGTTGTGGGATTGTACATGATTGAATCTTCTTTATTTTTGGTGCTCTTCTTTATTTTTCTTTTTCTGGGTCCATTTTCTTCTTCTTTGTTCCCATTTGAAGTGGGAAAGTTTGCGTTTTAAAATACCTTGATATTGTTTTGCATTTACCCAAATCCATTTTCCTGTTTTGTCAACAGAAGAAATTTTGACTTGGCCCAAATGATTTTTTTCCACAAAATTTGAGATTTCCTTGCCATTTTTAACATTTACTATTGATTGGTTTTCCATTTTGGGATTTGGGATTTCAATTTGCCTCTTCCTCCTATCTCTCACGGTGGGTTACGCTGTTCACTATGCCTTCGTGCCTTCTCTGTTCACGGTGCCTTCATGCCTTCATGCCTTTGCTGCTCCTGTTCGTGCCTTCGTTGTTCCTGTTCCTGTTCTTGAATGAGCAAACACTGTTCCTGTTCCTGTTGATGGTTCACCAAATATCATTCAAACTCTCGCGCCTGACCATTGTCATTGCAAACTAGATCCAAACCAGTGCCATTCCTAAATCCAGATAAATATTTCTTATTTGATTTAAAGGCCTGAATCCATAAGGCATGTTGTCTGCAACTCCTTTGGTGGCTAGAATTTGGATGTCACTATGTTTTTTCAAAAGCAGAATGCAGAATGGAAAAGATGCCACGAATGTTTATAAAATTTTTAAAAGAGACATGCTTTACTATGTCATTGCAGGCCATCAAATAGTCAAGTTCCCCATTTCCTGCATACTCCATCAGTTTTAAATATAGTTATTAGTGATGTCGATAGCCTCCATTAACGTCTCAACATTGCAGACATTATTAAAGCAAATTGAAGCCCGCGTAACAAGATTCTGATTACCGAGTTTGATTTCCTTTTCCATTGAATATAGCAATCAACAACAACCTTTGGGTAATTTTTTTTATATAACCCTGAAATATCATAGTTGATGAGCCCCAATAATGTAACAAGAATGTTGCAATTCTCGAGGCTATAAACTAAAATTATGAACCAGGGGTTCGTACAAACTTAAGAGGTGTCGACACTATATGTACAACATAAAATGTGTCATTATTTAATTGATATGATTTAATGGAGTGAATGTCATGAAATCAAAGCCTAAACTAATTTAAAAAATAGAAAAGTTACTCTATTTGCAAGAAATAGAGATGCTACTTGCTCAAATGTAAACACTAATCCTAATTGCAAGAAGGTAAAGGTTATGTTATTTGCAGGAATGAAAAGTACTTTTCTATTTTCAGAATGTAAACCTTGTGTTACTTGCAACAATGTGAATCATTAGTCTAATTGCAGAATGTGAAAATTTTCCTTGAAAATAAATTAATCCTACACAAGAACAACAATTTGTAATTGAAATCCTAAGAGCATGAATTCAAATAAATAGGTCTAATCTACTTTGTAAAAATACAATTCCTAAGTGGTTTTTATTCTTCCTAAATCATGGATTTAAAGCCTAGGGATCATTTTTCATGCCTAAGGGACAAAATCCAAGCTTTTGGAGCAAATCTAGTCAAGTTTACACGAGCTACAAGAGTGCTACAAGGGGTGTTAGAGTAGGCCCTGTTTTGCTACAAGAGTGAGAATCTTGCTAAATTCCCAAGTAAATAAAATTCAAATGGGATGGGAATTTTTATTATTGTTAATTGGGATGTCTTAGGACTCCATTACAAGTGAAATCACTCCAAAATACCCATGTTAACACGTGCTAAAAAATAGCAGAAAATTACTACTCTAAAAACTGGAAATTCAAGAAATAGTGAGCTAGTTAACCTAATAAATGCCTAAACTAATAAAATGAAAATTATATGGGGTGAATTTTGTTATTAAATTTAATTATTTTATGGCCCAATATAAGTGGAATTAACACAAATTAATCTCATTAACATATTTTAAAAAATAATAGAAAATTACTACTATTTTTCTATAAGGGATTTCCAGAAATTCTAGATTTGTGAATAGTAGACCAATCCAAGTAGCTCAGTGATGAATATAAATTTTAAAAGTTATTATAAGGATTGATAATATTTGTGACTTTTTAAATAACCTTAAAAACAACTCGCTTAAATCATTTAACGAATGTAACTTACAACAAAATAAACATGAATAGTAAATGCAGAAATAAGAGATGCAAGTGAAAAAGACATTCAAAGGACATAAAGAAATTGTACAAGAGGGTTCTGAAGCTCCTAGAATTGCCAAGCCCTAGGAAACTATGACTCCTATGAAGGAAAACAAATATTTTTAAGCTAAAAATGACATCAAACTTCATCATTTGAATCAATCCAAGTACATCCCTGCTAGAAATGAAAGTGGAGTTGCTAAAGAACAAATTTTCTCCACAAGAAGACGAAGAAATACATGCCTCTAGAGGCCAATTCGAATTTTTACTTATAAAAAATGACGAGGAGTCGTTCTCCTTGAAAAGAGGAAGCTTTCCCCTCCAAAATCCCTCAAATAGTGGATCTGGTTCCCAACATTGGAGATATGCATCGAATGACAAGGAGCACATTCCTAGATTTTCTCAATCACTGGAGCTCTAGAATTTGTGCAATAATTTGATAATATATTGTTCATTTATTATCCAATCTTGATCCTCCTATAGTAGGGAGAAAATCCCTAGATTATCTCCTCCTCCAAATCTTCATAATCTGCCCAATATTCTCACAATATTCTACAAAAATAAATAATATTAGGCACAAATATGCAATTATCTCTAAACCTTCATAATGAACATATTAAAGTAAAAATATGTCATCTAATGCAAAAAGAGAGGTTTAATGTGCTGAAGGATGGTCATATGGGTCTCAATTTATGTTTAATTTTGAGGCCCATCATACCCCCTACTGAAAGCATTTCTCATTCTCTGAGCAACTTAGTGACCTATTTATGCCTTATTCATGGCCTTGGTGGCCTCCCTGATATGTCTCGTAGCTGTCCAACACATTCCTGTAAAAACTTTCTGCCTTACTGTAGTATCTTTCTTCCTTCCCATAGTAGGGAATATTCTTCTTTTAGTTGTTTGGTCATGGCTCCCCTGGTGCTTAACTTCTTCTGAGAGGCTTGGGGCTCCTTTCTTTTGGATTTGAGATAGGCTATCTCTTCTTCTTATTCTCATTTTATCATTTGTTCTGATTTTTTTAGACACTTTTTCTTCTATTTCAACCTTTTATTTTTCTTTCCCACCATATTATTCTTCTATAGAGCCATCCCTGACTATCTCTTCAAGTCCAGAAAATAGTCTCTATCCATGTCAACAAAATTTTTCCATGTGTTCTCAAGGTTTGTTCAAGGGAATCCTACTGCCAATTATCAATTTTAGATCACTTAGGATTTTAACTTATGGAAAGAGGAGGAGTTCTTCATGTTGATGACTGACATGAAAAATGGTATGCCAATTTCAAAACAAGTTAATTCTCCCATCATAATGCTCATCCTCACAAGAAAACTCCACACTTCATTTTTTTGTTCTCAGGGTTCTACTGCAGGGTGTTTAGTGGAGGAATTTTGTAAAAAATCACATAATTTTTTTTGTAAGAGGTGAGAGATAAAGTAATTACCCATTCCTTGCATACTCCTTAAAAATTCTAGGGTTTTGTGGCCAATAATGCTAAATATAGGGTCCCTTTTTCCCTCTTGGGACAATCCTGTAGTAGGCAGACTGTCTCCTGTAGTAGCTTTGTTTTCTCCTATAGCAGGGCAATTTGTGCCTTGATTATTTAGATGTGGATGCTCTAGTGGTTGGACTTCTCATAGGTGTCTAAATTTTCTTCCCTTTTGGTTAAAACCTCCCCCCATTTCTCCTACTTCTCCTTCTCGAGGTTACTTGGGTGTATTTTAATTTTTGCCTTAAAGCAGTCTCAGTTGTAGAGACAATGTCAAATTTTCATTTTTATCTGAGAGGGATAAGGATGATAATAGTTTTTATTAGAACAAATTTTTTTCTCTCCCTATATTTCCTTCACATATAACAATTTCCAAATGGAACTACTGCATAATTGTTTGTTATAGGTTACTTAATTCAACCATAATTCTCCATGCAGATGTATGGAAATTAAAGAGGGAGAAAGCCACTTACTCGTTTCAATATAACTCTATCATGTGCATGATGTTTTGAGGAAAACTTTGGGTAGTTTTGGATCCCTTTCTCCCTTCAATTATCTCTTGTAGCTTCCTTTAGGGCCTCCTGTAGCAGTTCAGATCCTCCTGTAGCTCCTGCAAAAATAGTTTGAAGTAGATCAATGGCACCGTAGGAAGAATATGGTAGTATCTAGCTCTTTCTTTTGTACATTTATGGGTTTCTCCAGTTGTTTCTTGGGAATGAGCATCGATACAATTGAAGTTGAGCCTTGTTTTTTTATTTGAATCTGTGATAATGGGATCAGTGCGCTTGGTGATTTGGTCCTCATTCCTCATAATTATCAATTTCCCCACTTTGAATTATCCACGTTGCATGGGTATTTATGTAAACTGCAGTATTGCTAGTCGAGGGTGGCCAAGTTTACTGGCCACCTCAGCCTATAAAACCTTCTCTTGCGTGCATGGAAAAACATATTTTTTAACATTAATATTCTCAACAGGAGAGGTGAAGAAAAATGCTTACCTATGCCTACTTGTGATATCGAATTGCTGGAGATGCCTACATTCTAGAGGTGTTCCTCATAACATGATGACATTGAAGCTGTTGATTTCCTTTGCTTGCTTCTGCACAGGTTTTCATAGATTGATGATTCTTTGATTGATAAAATTTTTTTGTGTGTAAGTTTATTCCCAGTGTCCAATTTGCTACTAGGGGAGTTGATGTAATTCTTCATAAGGATGGTGTTCCCCTTCTGAGCTTCAGAAATGGATTCATGATGCTCAAGGTGGCAGGATCTTCTGCTTCGTGGGTGAAAAAAAAAATGATGTTGAGTTATGTTGTAACTGTACAGGCTGTTGTAGGAGGAATAGCCTTCTTGTAGTAGTCACTTAATTTCTCTTTTGGGACCTCATACTAAATGTATGATTGAGGAAAATTCATAAAAGGTATAAGGACATGGTTAAAATCATCAGGAAGTGGTGTAGGTGGTGGAAAATTTGAAAGCAAAGTTTTTCTGTGTTTTTTTTAATGTATGGAAGAGTGGAAATTCGAGCTAAATTTTGGCTAGACGGAGTGGATGGTTGATGAATGTGATGTTGGTGGACCTCTCTCAAAATTTACTAAATAGGACATAATTTTTTAACATCTTTCTCTAATCAGACTTGCCTCCTGTAACACTTCTGGTTGTTCCTGTAGCATTTCACGATAGTCTCCTGTAGAAGGATTGTTTTATCCATATATCTCAAATGGTAGAATGGATTGACCTAAAATATTTTGAGAATTTTTCCATCATCATTATGCATCTCCCAATAAAAAATATTGGCCAATGGATGCACGAATCTCAAGAAAAATAAAAAATGGTTGTAGATTATGGATGCCAATTTCTCGAAAATTGTGCACTAGAATTTGTTGAAATTTCTTGAGCATGTTACCATCATCCATATGCATATCCACATGAAACAAATCGACCAATGGATGTATGGTTTCTAATATATGGAAAAAACAATTTCTGCCCTTTGTAAGTTGGCCTCCTGTAGAAAAACAAAACCCTCTTGTAGCATTTTAGGACAACGAGGGAAATGAATGGAAATGTCTTGGAAATGATGGGTGGATGTTGGAAATGGATGAGGGTTATGCATTGACATGTCCTTGGTCCTGTTGGAGCATCTAATCAAGGAGGAGAAAGCCCAAGTTTGAATTTATTGACTAGGTTTTTTAATCAATTTTTTTCTTTTGGTGTTAACTTGTTTTTGTTGCTTGCAAAGGTTGGAGAGCACATGCATTCATCAGAGAGGGATACATGGAGAAAATAATTTGTTTTCTTTTCATTTTTTTCATTTTTTATTTTAAGCCTACTAGCTGCGTCAATGAGGTTTTAAACTAGTATGACTGCCTAGGCGCCTCAAAGGAGGTTTTCACCTAGAATTTTTTATTTTATTTTTTTCAACCCATTGATTGCCTCATGGAGGTTTTCAATCAGCAAGCCAATCTCAGGAGCCTCAAATTAGGTTTTCACCTGAGATATTATTATTTTCCTCTTATTTTTCTTTTTCCATTTTTCCATTTTTTTTCTATCCTACTATACTTGAAAAATAAAATCTATTTCAAGTATAGGAATACTTCCAATGGAGCCATGTTCACATCAAGATGGTAGATAAATTAATGTGTAAAACCCTCATACTTAATGTACCTGAATATGAGAGATCAATTTCTTTGATCGAGATGAGATTAGGAATTGTTGAAGAAGAGTGTGTTGTTGCAACTTAATGATTGTCTAAAACCATATTTCAATATAGTTGCGATTCCCCTAGTCCACTTGGACATTTGGATATATTTATGTGTCCTCTTCTCCCATGAAATTCAAATATTTCTCTTTTTTTCTGATTATTCTCTTGAACACATGGGTGATATGATGGTAAACATGAGGGGACATTCTCAATCTCTGATTTTGATGTCTGCTCTCCATCAAGTGAAACCCATGATTCTTTGGTCTTCTTATTTGAATGTTCTTTTCCTGAATGTTGTCCTTGAATGACATCAAGAGAATATATTTTTTGTAATATTATTCCCGAGCTAAGATGAACACCATTTAGATCAAGAGAATATTTTTGGAAGTGTTTTACCTCAACACTATAAGTGGGCTGAGCTACTTCGTTGTTTGGGTTTGGAAATAGTGGTACATGTAGTTGAGTGGGAGTGGATCTTTGAGATGGATGTGGTTGGGGTTGTGGTTGTGGTGGAGGTGGATGATAGGGATACCATTGAGTTGGGTATGAAGGTTATTGAGGAAAATATTGAGGATATTTTGGATTTCTCCCATAAGATACTTGCGAACCTTGTTGCCAAGATTGGTTTTAGGGTTGAGATGACCAAGGTTTCCAAGGAAAGGGCGTGCTCCAATTACTTTGACATGTATGTGGTTGGGGTTGGGGTTGTGGTGGATGTGGATGATATGGATAACATGGAGTTGGGTATGGAGGATATTGAGGAAAATATTGCGGATATTTTGGATTTCTCCCATAAGATCCTTGCCAACCTTGTTGCCAAGATTGGTTTTGGGGTTGAGATGACCAAGGTTGCCAAGGAAAGGGTGTGTTCCAATTACTTTGAGATGGATGTGCATAACCTTGAAATTGTGAATAAGTTTCTTGAACCGTACCAGGTTGACTAGGCTGCCTTGGTCTTCTTAGAGTTACATAACATAGTTTCTTTAGTGTAGAAATTTGAATAACTGTTAAATTATTCACTGAGATTATCCTGATCACACACTATTTGAGCTTCATGCATAATACATAACCTCTTCTACTATTGATCATCAATTTGCGGAAATTAAACAATCGCATGCGCACATTAAAACCATAAACAATCACACATATAAACACAGTGTTTATGGGAAATCTTAAAGCTGAAAACCCCCAACTATATGTATATTATAATGATAGAGATCATGTAACAATAATTGTACAAACTCCTCACAAGCTCTCAGTACAATCTCCAATTGTTACACACTACACAAGCTCAGATCATACAAAACACATGCTCCAATCTGCTCCACCTGTTAGCCTGCCTCTACTGCGCAATCCAAGATGAATAATTGCACATCCTGAGTTCAAATCCCTCTGGTATGTACTGTGCAATCCTCATTGGCTTCTCCATCAATGTGTGGTGCAAACTCATGTACCAGTATAGTCACAACTGATAGTCACACTGCTCTTTCACCTACCTCTTCACCGGTCTCCACTGAAACTGTCCATGCACTGAAGTTAACTGATGTATTCTTTAGTTGATTAATGAGTTTATAATTAGTGAATTAATTAATAATTAATTCACACCACTCTCACTAGTGTATCAATCATTTAGACTAGATACAACTAGCTCAACTATGTTTAGATTAGTTAAACTGAACACAACTCCATTAACTTCCTCAATCAACTCCACCAAACTCTCTCACATGAGTTCTAACTGAAGTATCCATGCAATAGCTCCACTTAACCCTCACGAATAGCGTAATTCCTTCTGTCAGCTCCTGTGCCACATCTGTGCACTTAACTGAAGTGCTCCAAGAGAATAAGATAATGTTTATAGTCCAAATATTATTAAGAGCTAATAATATTCGACATATCTATTTTTAGACTCGCAATCTAAAAATAGATTCCGCCCAGTATGTCTAAAAATAGAAGTCCATATATTTTTCCCGACTTGACCAACCATCCACAAATAGCATCCTGCAACTCATAGACAATGATCCATATGTCTAAAAATAGACATAGTCTAAAAATAGACTTTGCGCCAAAAATACCCTGCGGGCCCACTTAGTGAAGGCGACTTCTTTCCACTAAGCTCCTCATCTTGTTGCAATCTCAACACTCCCTCTCAACAAGATAAGGATTATCTGAAACCCCTATCCTGCCCCTGTGGTATTCGAATTTGCTCCTGGTGAGTGCCTTCGTCAAGATATCAGCATCCTGATCCTCCGTAGGAATGTATGAAAGTAACATGATTCTCCGTTGCACACAATATATGATATGATGATACCGGATGTCAATGTGTTTAGATCTATCATGAAATACTGGATTAACCAAGAGTTTAATGCAACTCTGATTATCACATTAAATCACAGTAGGCTCCAAGTGTGAACTGAACAACCCGACCAGGATCTTCCTCATCCATATAGCCTCGCATGCAGCCAAACTCGCTACCATATAATCGGCCTCTGCTGAACTGAGTGCCACAGATATCTGCTTCTTGCTGTACCAAGAAACTGCTGTCGACTTGATACTGAGAATCCCTCCAGATGTGCTCTTTCTGTCCGTTGGGCTCCCTGCCCAATCTGCATCCGTGAAGCCACACAACTTCACCTCATCCGACTATCTGTACCACAATCCATATCCCGATGTGCCTCTGAGATAACGCAATACATGCTTCCCCGCCTTCCAAAGGAGCTTGGTAGGCTTAACCATAGCTTGTGAAAGCTAGTTAACTGCATAGCATATATCGGGTCATGTATTGACCAGATACATAAGCGACCCCACCAACTGTCGATAAACAGTGGCATCCACTACCTCCGTCGAAGTAGCATCCTCCTTCCTCCAACTACTAGGAAGAGGAGTATCAAAAATCTTGCAGCCATGCATGTTGAACTTCTCCAGTATCTCCCGGGCATACTTACCCTGAGAAACAAACAGTCCACCACTGCGCTGCCAAATTTCCAATCCTAGGAAATAATGAAGGAGGCCCAAGTCCTTCATCTCAAACTCTTTTGCAAGATCCTCCTTGCATGAGAGTATGAACAGCTTAGCACCTGTCAAAATAAAATCATCTACATAAAGTATAATGATCATCAACTTACCCTCCACCACAATCTGGTATAGGTTCAGATCCGCCTCACTCTTGGAGAATCCAAGTCCGGTGAAATAACTGTCTATCCGTGTGTACCAAGCACGAGGTACTTGTTTCAACCCATACAACGCTCTCTTGAGCCTGCACACATGCGACTCGCTGCTTAAGATCTCAAAACCTTCGGGCTGCTCTATGTACACCTCCTCCTCAATGACTCTGTTGAGGAACACAGTCTTCACATCCATCTGATGAATCTGCCACCCCATCTGCGCTGAGAGCAAGAATCGTCCGTATGGAAGAATACCTTGCGAAAGGTGCAAAGGTCTCCTCATAATCGATCCCCTATATCTGTGAAAAGCCTCGGCAAAAAATATTGCCTTGTACTTCTCCACACTCCCGTCAGCTGCCTGCTTCACTTTGTAGATCCATCTTGAACCCACCACTGATTTCCCCTCCGGCTTCAGGACAATCTCCCATGCACTGTTTCTGACAATCGAATCATACTCTTCCACCATGGCATCTACCCATGCGGGATCCTCCACATCTTCCTCGAAAGAGGATAGCTCTGTCACGATACACTTACTCATAAGAGCCATGTATCCAGTATACCAGTCAGGTGACTGTCTTTGTCTGCGCTGTGATGTAGGTGCTCCTACAACCTTCTATGCATCTTGAGCCAGTCGCTCAACTTCTGTAGTGCACTTCCGCCCTCTGATGGTTGGCACTACATGAGTGGTCTCTTCCACTCCATGAACCTCCCCTTGTGGCTGATCCACATCCTGAGGCTCATCCTTAGGAACTAATAGCTCCTCCTCTGCATGCAAGTGTGGCTCCCTCTCAAGCAAACAATTCATGGCTTTCTCCTCCTAAAATTTGATATCCCGTCGCACAACAGTCTTGCGACTGTCTGGAAAATACACACGATAGTTGTGGGGCGTATCAGTGTACCCCAAAAATATCCCAACTTCTGTGGTCGGATTCAGCTTCTTCCTGGCATCCTTCGTCACTTGAATGTAAACAGGTGAACCAAAAATCCTCAAATGGTAAATATCAGGCCTCTTACTAGAAAACGCCTCCTCGGGTGTACTCATGCCAAGTATCCTATGAGGACAATGGTTCTGCACATATACTGCAGTATTGCATGCCTCCGCCCACAAGTGAATGGGTAGGCCCTGATCATGAAACATCGCCCGTGCAACACCCATGATCATTTTGTTCTTCCACTTAGCAACCCTGTTCTGCTGTGGGTTATGAGGTGCTATGAGCTCTCTTCGAATTCCTTCTGCGCTGCAAAATTCCTTGAAGTCGCCAGAGATGAATTCACCACCATTGTTGCTCCTAAGAGCCTTCACCCGCTTCCCCGATTCTTTCTCAACCAATGCCTTGAACTCACAGAACTTTGAGTATGTATCGCTCTTCTTCTGCATGAATAAGATCCAACACTTACGAGAAAAATCATCAACAAAGATCACATAGTACCTGTGCTTTGCTGTCGAAGCTACTGAGAAAGGTCCACACGCGTCTGTGTGAATTCTCTCAAGGATCGTCGTGGAGCGACTATCCTTCTCGTGAAAGGTGGCTTTCACAAATTTTCCCAAGGTACATCCCTTGCACTGATCTGACTGTGCAAGAGTGCCTTTAGGAAGCCCAGTAGAAATCTACTGCAGTATCTTCAAAGCTCCATGGTGAAGGTGGCCCAATCTCCGGTGCCACATCTCGCCATCATTCCGACTCACCACTCCTTCTGCCTTGCCTGCCATTGCTGCACAACCATCTACCTGTAATTGATAAAGGTTCTTAACTCGAAACCCTATCCTCCGGGTCTCACCATTTGCCTTACTGCGCAGGAAATCCTTTCCCTCGCTAAAGACAACATCATATCCCTTGTCTTCTAACATCGCTACAGAGATAAGATTCTTCTTCAATCCTGTAACATGCATCACTTCCTTATATACGAAGGGTTTACCAGACTCCCTCTCAAAGGAAATGGTACCGATACTGGTCGCACTGTATCTACCATCATCGCCCATCTCGATGTGCACTCCAAGATCTTTCTCATCTAAATCAGTAAACAAATCTCGATCTCCTGTCATGTGAAAAGACGCACCACTGTCCAGAAACCATACTGATCCCGCCACACTTGACACCAAGCATGCGATCAGTGAAAAATCCAACTCAAACTGCGTGGCTAAGGCCTCTCCAGCTGCAGATCTAGCAGCCTGCTTATTTTTCTTCTTCTGCGGACAATTTGTGGCATAATGTCTGTGTTGGTGACAATGAAAGCACTTCACCTTGGACATGTCTTGCTTCTTGCCTTTCGCACCGAAATGAGAAGCTTTCTTGCTCTTCCCCTTCTTTGCTTTGGCAGTCAAAGCACAATTCTCTTCATCAGAGTTCCTTGATGAAGATCTGTCCCTGGTACTCCGCCTTATCTCCTCTTGCACAAGATCTGACCAAAGTCGCTCCCATCCTGGCAATTTCTCCCGACCATTGACAGAGTCCTTATAGGAATGCCAACTCTTCGAAAGCCCAAGGAGAGCCAAGCTCACCAAGTCCTCATCATCTACAGCCACCCCCACACTTCCCAACTCATCCCTGCATTGGATGAACTTTGTGAGGTACTTGGGCATACTTTCGCCTTTCTCCATCTTTATGTTTCTGAGTTTATCCTTGAGCGCCAACTTCCTCTGGTCGCTCTTGCTTTGGAATAAATATGTCAAGGCTTTCCACATCAAGAATGGAGAAGCCTTACCATGCAGGCTGGACACTATGTCATCCTTCACGCCCTCCAACAGATTCCCTCTACACTTTTCTGTCTTCTTTTGCCAAGCCTCAATTATGGCAACATCGCTAGAATTAGGCTTTGGGACTTCAACATCTATGAACTCCTTCAACCCATTGTCATCCAGCATTGCCTCCATCCTGTCCTTCCATGCAATATAATTCGAGCTGCCCTCAAGGGCATACTCCAATCGCAATCCGTTGAAATACATCTCAACTTCGACACCAAGAAAACACTGCTGCAAATTCGAATTCCACCAGCACAAAACTCAACCGCTTCAATGTTCTGCAATTGCTCCAATGATCAATACTGCTCTGATACCATGTGGAAATTTGAATAACTGTTAAATTATTCACCGAGATTATCCTGATCACACACTATTTGAGCTTCATGCATAATACATAACCTCTTCTACTATTGATCATCAATTTGCGGAAATTAAACAATCGCATGCGCACATTAAAACCATAAACAATCACACATATAAACACAGTATTTATGGGAAAGCTTAAAGCTGAAAACCCCCAAATATTTGTATATTATAATGATAGAGATCATGTAACAATCATTGTACAAACTCCTCACAAGCTCTCAGTACAATCTCCAATTGTTACACACTACACAAGCTCAGATCATACAAAACACATGCTCCAATCTGCTCCACCTGTTAGCCTGCCTCTACTACGCAATCCAATATGGATGATTACCAGATCCAGGTTCAAATCCCACTGGTATGTACTGCGCAATCCTCATTGGCTTCTCCATCAATGTGTGTGAAAATCTCATGCACCAGTATAGTCAAAACTGATAGTCACACTTGCTCTTTCACCTACCTCTTCACTGGTCTCCACTGAAACTGTCCATGCACTGAAGTTAACCGATGTATTCTTTAGTTGATTTATGAGTTTATAATTAGTGAATTAATTAATAATTAATTCACACCACTCTCACTAATTGTATCAACTGCCACTAGACACAACTAGTTCAACTAAGTTAACCCGAACACAACTCCACCAACTGTCTCATCAACTCCACCCAAACTCTGCCACATGAGTCTAACTGAAGTCAACCATGCATGAGCTCACCAAACCCCTAGGAATAGCGTTATTCCTTCTGTCAGATGCATGGGCCACATCCGTAGCTCCAACTGAAGTGTTGCAAGAGGATAAACTGAAGTTTATAGTTCAAATATTATTAAGGGTAAATAATATCAATATCTATTTAGACTCCGGCAAGATGAAATAGATTCCGCCTCAAAGGACTTTGAAATAGAAGTCCATATCTATTTTTCCCAATGAACAACCATCCACAAATAGCATCCTGCAACTCATAGACCATGATCCATATGTCTAAAAATAGACATAGTCTAAAAATAGACTTTGCGCCAAAAATACCCTGCGGGCCCACTTAGTGAAGGCAACTTCTTTCCACTAAGCTCCTCATCTTGTTGCAATCTCAACATTTAGTGACTGACTTGCTCCATTGTCCTGTTGGAAAACTTCCTTCAACCTTCGCAATGATGGTCCATATTTAATAGCATGTGACTATGCATGGAAAACAAAAATATCAACATCATCGTTTTTCTCATCTTGCATTCTTAAAATTTCTATTTCTTCACTTAGATTGCTAAGAATTTTTATTTTAAATTTATCAAGCAAATTTCCAAGTCCATCCTGACTTACAAATCTTGATTTTTATTTACTTACTCTTTCCATTACTCTTGATATGTGCTTGCAGGTTTCACAAATTTATTTAAATAATAATTGGTATACATCACCTCAACTCCTGAGATCAATTCACTCATCCCTAATTGTTCTAAGTAAGAGGATTTTTAGTGTGTCAAATCCTAAATGATGTAATTTTCCCCTCTTAGCATTATACATAATCTATCTATTAGATCCTTTGGGATATCATATTATTTTTTATTCATTTTAAATGTTTCTTCTTTAATATTGTGATATTTATATTTTTTTGAAAATATCTTTTGCATGTCATCCCATAATGTTATTGAATTAGCCCCTAAACTAATGAACCATTTAAGAGCTCTATCCTTCAATTTTGCCGGAAAAAATATCAAATTTTGAGTGTTTAATAAGTAACCATAAGATCTACAAAGGATTTCAGATTCAAAGTAAAAGGTTTTCGAATCCTTTGACCTCATACCATGGAAGCGGGGAAAGAAAGATGGAGGGATGTTCTTCATATGAATACTAATATCAGTATCTTGAATGAGAAATACAAGAGGGTCTTCTTCATTGTCATCATCTAGATCCATTTATTCAGCCTTCTCTACCACCTCTTCTTCTTATACCTGAAAAAGTGGATGGTTTTGTGGCTCTTACTGCACCACATGATCAAGTGGGGGGGTTTGGGGTTGGAGAAGTATTTTTTTTTAATAATTTTATTTGAATAAAAATGCTAATGCAATTCAATTTTTTTGTCTTTGAAATGAAAAATGCCTAATGAAATTTCTGTTCTTGCATAAAGTAAAAGAAATGAATCAATTATGGAAGAAAACAATGCATACTTTGACACCTCCCTGGAAATGGTGCCAAAAAGTGATGAGCCCCAATATTGCAACAATAATGTTGTAACTCCCAAGGCTATCGACTTAAATTATCAACCCATGGTTCGTACAAACTTAAGAGGTGTTGACACTATATGTGCAACATATAATGTGTCCTTATTTCGTTGATCTGATGTAACACAGTTAATTTCATGAAATGAAATCCTAAACTAATTGCAAAAATATGATTGTTACTCTATTTGCAAGAAATGGAAATGCTACTTGTTCAAATGTAAACACTAATCCTAATTGCAAGAAGGTAAAGGTTATGCTATTTGCAGGAATGAAAAGTAATTGTATATTTGCGGAATGTAATCCTTTTTCTACTTGCAACAATGTGAATCATTAGCCTAATTGCAGAATGTGAAAAGTTTCATTGAAAAGAAATTAATCCTACACAAGAGCAACAATTTGTAATTGAAATCCTAGGAGCATGAATTCAAATAAATATGGCTAATATACTTTGTAAAAATACAAGTCCTAAGTGGTTTTTATTCTTCCTTAATCATAGATTTAGAGCCTAGGGTCCATTATTCAAGCCTAAGGGACAAAAACCAAGATTTTGGAGCAGATTTGGTCAAGTTTACACGTGCTACAAGAGTGCTACAGGAGGTGCTACAAGAGGCCCTGATTTGCTACAGGAGTGAGAACCTTGCTAAATTCAAACGTAAATAAAATTAAAATGGGATGGGAATTTTTTTTATATTAATTAGGATGTATTAGGACTGCATTTCAAGTGAAAAAAATACCTCTATTAACACATGCTAAAAAGTAGTAGAAAATTACTACTCTAAAAATTGGAAATTCAAGAACTAGCAAGCTAGTTAACCTACTAAATGCATAACCCAATCAAGTGAAAATTATATGGGGTAAATTTTATTATTAAATTGAATATTTTTATGACCAAATACAAGTGGAATCAACTCAAATGAAGCTCATTAACACATCCTAACAAATAGCAGAAAATTACTACTATTTTGCTACAAGGGATTTCTAGAAATTCTAGATTTGTGAACTAGTAGACCAATCCAAATAGCTCAGTGATGCATATTAATTTTAAAATTTGTTCTAAGGATGAATAATTCTTGTGAATTTTTAAATAACCTACAAAAAAACTCACTTCAATCATTCAACCAATGTAACCTACAACAAACGAAGTATGAATAGTAAATGCAGAAATAAGAGATGCAAGTGAAAAAAACATTCAAAGGACATAAATAAATTGTACAAGAGGGATATAAGGCTCATGGGATGGCCAAGTCCAAGGAAATTCAGAGTCATATGAAGGAAACAAAACTTTAGAAGCTAAAAATTTCACCAAACTTCATTATTTGAATCAATCCAAGTACATCCTTGGTAGAAATGAAAGTGGAGTTGTTAAAGAACAAGTTTTCTCCACAATAAGACTAATAAATATATGCCTATAGAGGCCAATTCGAATTAGTACTTATAAAAAATTATGAGCAAGCATTCTCCTTTAAAGGAGGAAGCTTTCCCCTCCAAAATACCTCAAATAGTGGATTTGGTTCTCAACACTAGGAATTTGCATTAAATGACAGGGAGCACATTCCTAGATTTTCTCAATCACTGGAGCTCCAGAATTTGTGCAATAATTTTATAATATATTGTTAATTTTTTATCCAAGCTTGATCCTTTTGTAGCATGGAGCAATTACCTAGATTATGTCCTCTAAATCTTCATAATTTTCCTAATATTCTCACAATATTCTACAAAAATAAATAATATTAGACACAAATATGAAATTATCTCTAAACCTTCCTAATGAACATATTAAAGTTAAAAATATGTCATCTAATGCAAAAAGTGAGGTTTAATGTGTTGAAGGATGGTCATATGGGTCTTAATTTATGTCTAATTTGGAGGCCCATCAATAGTGTTTTTAGCGGAAGGATTTTATCCACTGCACTTGTTGTCATTGATTGATACATACTATCCATCCTCAACCAAATTACAAACTCAATTACAACAAATCTGTTTAAAACCTTTGAATGGAAACATAAATGAATAATTGAATGGTGAGCGAGTAGAGAACATTATATATGAATTCAAAATTCAAATAAAGCCCACGTAATTTCTCCTTTGAATCTCAAATTTTACTTAACTTGAATAGAAATAAATACAAGAATAACCCATCATGATACAAAAGCAGAAAAATATTTATGAATTCAAAAGAATTCCTTCTAGGATGATAGATTTAATCCAACTTCAGTTGATTTTTTGATCACTTGAATATATCACATTTAGTATATTTTCCCTCAAAATCCTCTTAAATACAAAATAAACTAAAACTTAGCTTCCTTTAGAAAAATGATATAAGATATTTGGTTAAACTAGTTTCGCAATATAAAATTTTTGTCACAATATGGGCTTGTCCCTTCTTTAACCAACGAAACTTTAATCTGCGATATTTGTTTGCGAAAAAGTGATGGCCATAAAAATTCCAATGCTACATTTTGTTAAAAAAACACACAACAGATACATTTCCCTCATATTTGTGCTCTATAGTTTAACTAGGAAACATGTAACATGTTGAGCCTCCTCTACAATGAAAGTTTGGTCACGAAAGTGTTGTGGTTGACACCAAAATTTTTTAGTACGAATGTTTCACATGAATTCAATGACATAGTAGAGAAGAAACAAACATATTTAGAGCCAAAAAAATTTCTCTAAATTTTCCAAATCCTTTATCAAATGTATATATTTTTCTAAAGCTTTTAGGAAAGGAAAATATAGAGCCCAATCACCATTATTTAAAGAAAATCCTACCTAGAAAAGTTTTAAGGCTCCTAAATAATGTGATTTGAAATCCCGATCGAAATTGATACTTGTTTGTTAGTCTTTTAAAAGTGTTTGTATGTATTTAAAATCACCATGAAATAAATCTCAATTTAAATGACATAGGAAAATTGTAAGGAAAATTAGCAGCAAATAAAGAGAAATAACCAAAAACATAAGAGAAAATGACACCAACATGTTGATAACGAACTTCGGTTATCTTCAAGCCTACCTCTCTGGGTTTGATATTTAATGGGGAGGCCTTTTTATTCAAAATTTTCAAAATCCATCAAAAGTAAATATAAAAATACTTAAAAAACAATCTAAACTGACTATGTTGTGTTCCGATATGTCCTTGGATCCTGTAGAACCTTTCAGATTTGAAAAATGCTTCCTGGTTTGCCCTAAATGTCTCTCCAAAGTTTGGTTGTCTCGCCTCTGCTCTCTACATCAAAAAACCTTCTGCTCCATAAAAAATACAAATTTCCCTTCCTTGGCACAATGGTATATTTTTATAATAGTTTGGGAGAGGTCGGGGGATCAAAGCCCAACCTCCTTGCCGATTCATTGTGATATGATATAGAAATATACAAATTTTAATATATGGTGGCAGGGCTTTAGCCATTCCCACTTTCCACTCCCTCCACAATATACAATGTATAACTCACACCATTTAATAACAACCCTTATCACTCCACTCCATAAATACCATATTCATGGCTTTTAATAACCATATTTCATATATAAAACATTAACCTATATAATATGCCACCATGAGAATTCAAAGAAGCATTTGGTATGGTAATATTTATGGTTGGTTGATAACATTGGTTTTGATATGGCGGAGGTATGGTATGGCAGGGCTGCCCATCTTGGTGGTATCCTCCATTTTTTTTATTAATTATTCAACCATATCAACTCAAACATATGCGGTGAAGTATACATAAAAAGAAATAAATATGTAGCCCAATTGTTAAGGTGTCAGATTTGTAATGCAAAGGTCACAGAATTGAATCCCATCCGATCCATTGTTTTGTTAACAACAATTTTGGCTAATCCATAAAAGACACGTGTCACCCTCTGATAGGGCCATGTGTCGCCATGCAATTGGTCCATATGCCACCAACTAGAAATTGCCACTTGTCTCATTCTGGATTTTCCACATGTAAAAAATTCATTGGTTATGGAACCTTGACCACGTAACCTTGCTTGTTGGAACCATGAGTGTTGACTTTGACCAGTTTGAGTTTTTGGAGTTTACCCTGAAAGTTTTTACTTTGCATAAATTATTCATACGAAGTCCGATTTTTCCCATTCAAGTTGTGTTGGAATAATTTTTCTGAGCTCTATGCGATGGCGCCACTTTCACTCAATTCTGATGACTTTTATTTTTTGGAAATTAATCTAGATCATTTCCTGATAATTTCAGATCATTCCTGATCATTCCTACCCATTAAGACCTTTTGGATTGTCAAAAGGATTTACTTGGCTTTGAAGTGAAGACAATGTTCCTCCACTTTTCCTTTATCACCAAGCCATTTTTTCCTGTGCATCTGTCTCATCACAATCAGTTGTAAAATCACCATCACAACTCAAAACACATTGTTAGTTGTCTCCATGTTTCCACATATTTATGTTTTCGCTACAACCCATATACAACACATCAATAGCGATAATAAAAACAAGGATTCTAATGTAAAAAAACCAGTATGTTTACCCTTCTTTCTAGGTCTGCATGAAAATACCTCATGTCATAGTGTTGCTATCACTTGAAGCATAACATGGTCAGATCTACTTACTGCCACCATCTTGCTTTCTTGCTCCAGATCAACTACTTTGTTGACTTTTGCAGACATGAGAGGGAAAATTCCACTATTGATCCCTAATGATAAAATACGAGTCTCATGTTCGGAATTAGATCCATGATCTGTTGTGTTATGATGCCTACTTGTTTCTTGCCATTTCGCTTCCTTTTCCATTCTTGGAAATTCTTAGGATTTGTTTCAGGGTGTAGCTTCCAGCAATGTTTTTTATCTTGACCATATTTCTTGCAATATGAGAAAGATTGTTTCAGATCTTTCTTCTCACCACAAAAACTTGGAATACTTTATTCATACTTCGCCTCCTTCCTCATGGCCATCATTTTCATATACAAAGATCTTCTCTTCCACCACTTGGCAATGAAATGGTTAGTCAACCCACAAAAATTTCATGGTCTCCTACACCATAAAAATTTCACATCGCCAATATTCATAAAATCAAAAGGAATGCTGGAACAATTAAATTTATTATACCTTAGATGATCATCCCTGGTGCATGCATGTCGTGAATATTCTGTGTTCGTTCTTTTAACTGACATCTCACATGCCTTACTGCTAGACGAAGATTCTTGTTCTTCTTGCATCACTGGCACATATGAGGCATCACAAATTTTATCTTGAGTTGCTGGGACACAATGTTCACTTCTCGTCATTTACGGCTTTGAGCAGTTTCTTTAGCTCTGCATTTTCTAGTTGAATACTATGGTTAACGTCCTGTAACTCCTACAACCTTCCCCATTTCAAGCCTTTAGCCATGTCTACTTTCACAAATTATTCTGCACCCAGTGAACATGCACACTTAAAAACCAAGCTATCAATAACCCACTCTGAGACCAATTGACCTGAAATCTTGATCGAAATTGATAATTGCTTACTATATTTTTAAAATTTTTTTCATGTATTTAAAATCACCATGAAATAATTCTCAATTTAAATGACATAGGAAACTTGTAAGGAAAATTAGCAGCAAATAAAGAGAAATAACAATACACAAAAGAGAAAATGACACCGACACATTGATAACGAAGTTCGATTATCTTCAATCCTACATCTCCAGGCCCGGTCTTTAATGTGGAGGAATTTTTATTCAAAGTTTTCAAAATCCATCAAAAGTACATATAAAAATACTTTAACTACAATCCAAACTACCTTTGATGTGTTATGCTCTGTCTCTAGATCCTATAGCAACTCTTGGATTTGAAAAAGGATTCATGGTTTGCCTAGAATGTCTCTCCAAATTTTGGATGTCTTGCCTCCGCTCTGTGCATAAAAACACCTTCTACTGCATAAAAATACAACTCTTACTTCCTTGGCACAATGGAATATGTTTATAATAGTTTGGGAGAGTTTCGGGGATCAAATCTCGACTTCCCCACTGGTTTGTTGTGATATGGTATACAAAAATAAAAAATTTAATATATGGTGGTGAGGGTCTAGCCATACCCACCTCCCACTCCCTCCACAATATACAATGTATAACTCACACTATTTTACAGAAATCAAACCTACGGATAAGTATGCTTTCCCTAAGTGTGCTAGTGCACTTAGAACAAAAAAAAGAAATATATTTGACCTTTTCCTTAAAATGAATAGATAAGGGAAGAAAACGTACTTGTAATCTGTTCGCTTTTCCTCGCCTCCCTTCGTCGCTCTGTCGCTCTCAATCGAACTGAACTCACTTGATTGTTACCTGCAATGGAAAATAAAAGATATAAAACAACATAAAGGAAAATGATCTATTCATGTAAAATAAATCTAATCGATTGCATTTGTAAATACACATATAACATCATTGACACATGCATTAGGAAAGGAACAAATGTCTTTATTATGAAGTAGAAGGAGAAGTTACAACCAGTTGATCAATTCGATGTCACTCACTCCAGATTTAGTCCCATACTCATCACAAAAACATCATCACTCCAACAACATAACAATACATGCATACAACACCTCCAAGAGCTGTGATCTCACCAGCATAACTCTACTTAATACAAATTCTTGCTCTCTTGTGCACTATGATCAATGCTCTATTTATAAGTAGATGAAGGTAGTTTGACATAAATGAATGACTGAATGAATTTTCCAAAAATGGATGAAGAGGTTTCCTTGTTCATGGTAATATGAGGATACGAGGTTTAATAGCTCCATGGTGTCCATATTCAAAGCTATCAGATGAAGTGAAAGGTGGAACAATTTCTAGAAGCCACTAGAGGTTGGGAAGATTATCAGAATCCAATGAAAAATTCGCTCCTAGTCGACCAACGTACTCTAAAGTGGGCCTAGATCCTTTGCAACGCGGCCTTCATGGGAGTATATGCTCTGCAGAGCACTTATTGTCGTCTAGGGGTGCGTTGATGGCTCAATGGGGCACTTCAACTGGCATCTAAGTAGTGAAACTTTCATGAAGGAAAAACATCAATGGGATCACCTGTTTAGGGCATGTAGCAACTAATTTAGAGTATGATAGACCCTAATGGTTACTGATCTGTGTTTTGGGATGATGCCCAAATTGACCTGTAATAGTTGCCCCCTAAATCATGAAGTCAAAAGTAATAACGTTCATTGATATGCTTTACTATGTGATGAGTAGGATCTGAAGCAGTTGGTGACCTGCATCAATTACAATACATTACATCATGATATATTTTCATCTTGGACATGAATTGTTGAGGGAGGCATTCCCATACTCAGCACATAAAATATCATAACATCAGAAAGTCGTCTATAGATATATACCCATGATAGGATGACCATCTGTTGAATGACCATCGTACAGATGATTTTATATTTCTCTTGAAATCGCAGCCCGGATGGATGAAACTAAATCCGAGATCTTCTATCTCGTTCACTTGATCACGTAAGTATGAGTCTAACCATGCGAATATGTGATTTGAAGTTGAACATGGGAAGACAACGTATGATTACCAGCTTATGATGTAAGCCATTAACAGATGCGAGAGAAACCACTGTTGATGATAATGGCTCTCAAGGTACTATAGTACATTCTGCATGGTGTGAATAGATGATTTGATTTCGAACACCATACAAAGTCTTTCGGTCAAAGGCCTGTGATGTCAACTTGTCGCCGGAAGCGAGAAAAATGCCATTGATGTGATATAGATTTATGCAAGAATGAAAAAGAATACACATATAACAATAAATATAAAAATGCAGTGGAAATAACACTTCATTTCATTAATATCAAAGAACTGAAATTTGTTTACAAAAAGAATGGAAACAAACTAGCTAGGGCACTGGTAGCTTATCTTTGAGAAGAGATGTGGTGCCTACAAGCCTCTGAACTCCCTATTGCAATGAGGCTCTAAGGCCTATATGTTATTGAGAAAAAATGGAAAACCCTAAACATCTAAAAGCCTAACCCTCAGAGATGAAACACTAGAATATGGGCCCCATCGGGGTAAATTGGTCATAACTTTGGCATACTATCTCCGTTTGACACACATGATACATCGTTATAAATATCTGTCCGAGGACTACAACTACTAAGTGTGAATGTAGATTCTGAAACATACTCAAATTTTCCAGAGGTTTGATGCCCAAAAAATGTCGTTTAAGGCCTCAAAACGGCTTCGAAAATTCAAGACTCGAAAAATTGCTAAAAATAGTAAACTGTGCTATAATTAAGGAAATTGAAAAACTAAAAGAAACAATGGTGGGTCCCCAAGTGGAATAGGCAGGTGGCCACCAATATCCACCTGGATCATTCCTCCCCCCTTAGGAAGCAATGGTCCCCATTGCGTTGAGTTCCTCCATGAGATGAGGAAACTTCTGCTGAACTTGGTCCCTGGTGAACCACTTGCCTTGGTGAGGAGTTGGCCAACTTTGAAAACTCGATAATGCTTGGATCTTCTACTAGCAAGCGTTCTGATTTGCATTTCCATGACAGGACCATATGGCCCGTTCCATGTAGTCTGGGTTTAACTCTTTTGGTGTGAGTTCTTCTATAATGTCAGAGGTGTCCAATAGAGGTGGGAAATAGGGACGAAGGCGGTCTACATTGAATACTTGGTGCAGACCAAGGAATAGTGGAATACTGAGCTCGAAGGAATTGTTCCCTACAACCTTGGTGATGGTGTACAACCCATATCAGAGTGGGTGAATCTTGCGGTGGGGTCCAGTGAGGTGCTCCTTTTGCAAATGTAGCCACACTTTGTTTCCCACCTGGAAGTTGTGTCGCACCCGATGTTGATCATGTTGTTGCTTTTAGTTAGCATTGGCTCTGTCCAATATGTCATGAACCTGGGCCGGCGTATGTGTTGGATGTTTTCTGAATGAAGTTGTTTGCTTTGTCAACTTCAGACTGGACATGAGCTGAATCGGCCTGAGCAGCTGCAAACGGCATGGCTATGTCAATGGGACATAGTGGCTGGAATCCCAAGCCCACCTGAAAGGGGCTATGGCCAATTGAACTGTGGAGAGCCTGGTTATAAATGTGTTGTACATAGGGGAGGCTCTCGTCCCATGTGCGTGGATGCTTTGAGTTGTACATGCGCAGAATGTGTACAATCATTCTGTTGACGACCTCTGTCTGGCCATCTGTTTGGGGATGGAAAGCTGTGGACTTGGTGAGCTTCGTATCCAACATCGACCAGAGGCTGGACCAAAATGTGCTGAGGAACCTGCTATCCCGATCTGATATGATAGACTGTGGGATCCCAAAGTGCACCCACACTCGTTCAAAGAAGAGTTTAGCAGTGGCTTCTGTTGTGATATTCTTCTTGCAGGCCGCCATAATGGCCATCTTCGAGAATATGTCGACGACCACAAAAACACAGTCATTTCCATGCTTAGTAGAAGGCAGGCCCAACATGTAATCCATGGAGATGGATTCCCAAGGTCGACTAGGGGTAGGTAGAGGAGTATATAGGCCTTGCTTCTTGATGGTCGGTTTGGCAATGGCACAAGCAGTGCAGGATCTGATGTGCTTCTCGAAATCCTTTCGAAGGTTCGGCCAATAGAAATACTTCTGTAGTATTGCTACTGTTTTCTCGACCCCGAAATGCCCAGCGACTCGACTGTAGTGTGCTTCCCATATCATCTTGGCACGCTCGCTTGAAGGCACACAAAGGTGTCCCAGGTGACATAAAAGTGCATCTTGGAGGTGAAAATTTGGAACTTGCGTACCCTCCAAGGGTGTCTTGTATGTGTGGCTGAATTCCAATCGCTCTTGTATGTGTGGAAGAAGCGGCCAATCAAAAGTCTCGTTCCCACAAGAGTTGATAATGGTGGTTAGCACCCCGATCGGTCATCGGCTGATTGGTGATGCCCTTCTTATACTTGATGTTAAAATGAATTTTTTGCAGATATGTGGACCACTTCTGATGGCGATCATTCTGCAACTTCCCTTGTGTCTGTATGAACTACAGGGGCTGGTGGTCTATGTGGATGATTGTTTCCTTCCCCAAAATGTAATGCTTCCATTGTCGACAGGCTTGCACAATGGAATACATTTCTTTGTCATAGGTGGGATACTTGCGAACTGTCTCAGACAATGTCTCACCGTGATATGCCACTGGATGTCCCTGTTGAGTAAGAACTGCCCCAATAGCATAGTCAGAGGCATCTGTCTCGATCTCAAACGGCTGCTGCAAGTCTGGTAAGGTGAGCATTGGGGCAGAACAGAGGCGATTTTTCAATTCTTTGAACGCCCTCTGTTGAGGTTCCGACCAAAAGAATTTTTCTCTCGCTCCTCCTTTGGTGACTTGACTCAAGGGCCAAGTGATATGAGAGAATCCCAACACGAATCTACGGTAGAAATTAGTAAGACCCAGAAAGCTGCGAAGCTCTGTTATAGTAGTCGGGGCTGGCCAATCCCGAATGACTTGGATCTTGGCTGGATCCACATGCACCCCCTTTTCATCAATAATGTATCCCAGATATTGAACCTGGGTCATGCCAAACGTGCACTTCTCCAAATTGGCACAACTTGTGTTGCCGCAGTGTTTGGAAGACTTGTCGGATGTGATGAAGGTGCTCTTCCCAAGTCTTGCTGAAGATCAGAATGTCATCCAAGTACACCACTACGAATGAGTTGGTGAATGGCCGCAAGATGTCGTCCATCATCCTCATGAAGGTTGCGGGAGCATTCGTCAACCCGGAAGGCATGACCAGCCATTCAAAAAGGCCTTCCTTAGCTTTGAAGGCAGTCTTCCACACATCAGAGGGTTCAATTGGTACCTGGTGATACCCAGACTTCAAGTCAATCTTACTGAAATATTTTGCACCTTGGAGTTGGTCCAGAAGGTCATCAATCCGTGGGATTGGGTACTTATTCCGGACAGTGATCTTGTTCAGCGCCCGATAGTCAATACAGAGTCTCCACGTCCCATCCTTCTTCTGTACCAACACGATCGGGCTCCCACAGGGCGATGAACTTGGTCGGATGTGACCTTTCTGCAGCAGCTCTTGAATCTGCCTCTTGATTTCATTGTTCTCCAGAACAGTGCAGATAAATTGTTTCATTGGGCAAATGGCGATGCACCTGGGGTCAGATCGATGGGGTGCTTGACCTGATAGTGTAGAGGTACCCATGTGGGTGAGGTGAATATGTCCCAGTAATCCTCCACGACATTGTCCATTTGTTTTTGTCGTGCATAGGAGCCCTATTTGGAGGTTGTGGCCACAGTCTTCTTCTTTCCCTGGGGGCAGATCATCAGGAAAAAAAATTCCCGGTTTTGGAAATGAGCTTACTTCATTGTTTTGCAGTAACCAAAGAGATAGCTACAGGACATGGTACCTTTGGTATCCTGTACAACTTATTTCCCAAATTAACAATAACAGCGCGAGGTCGGGACTCATACACAACATGTCGTTTCCACAAGCATGGTTGGCCTAATCATACATCAAAAACATCAAGAGGAGCAATTCCGCATAATAACTCATCTGTGAAGGGCTTGATGCTGTAGGGAAGGTGACATTTCTGGCAGACGCGGAGATCTTTTCCTTGGTGAAGCCACCCCATGGTGTACAAATGTGGGTGTACTGTAGTTGGAAAGCCCAAACGCTTCACGACCTCTGCTAAAATGAGGTTCTTTTGGCTCCCACTATCGAGAAGACCGATAGTGGATTAATCCATCTCGCGGACAAGACCGATCTCCCTAGTACTAAAAGTATCTGGCAACAAACAACCAAATAAACTAATCTTTCTCTAAGCATATATGATCTATGAAAAGCTCTATAGAGGTGTAAAATACTTACCGTATGTCCAACGCTTGTTTGAAGTCGTTGTTGTCCCTCGTGCACTTGAAGGAGTTTTCCTCGTGAACTTGCAGTCACAAACAAGAAAAATATTACATAGCACCTGCATAGAAATCATCATAAACCATGCTTATCATAGTGATCAAGGAATCTATGAAATAAACCATTAACTGAAAGCTTATTAAGAAAAATGAGTATATTTGTATTAATTTCAAAAGAAGTAAAACCTTACAACCTGAGCCTTGATGTTGCACAGGCCTTCCCGGGGTTCGAAGCAGGAGTCTCCTCTACTTTTATAAGCTCTGCACTCCTCCAACCAAGACAAATAGAGGTATGTAATCTCTCCTCACAAAAGTCTTAGTTAACTGAGTCTGAATCTTAACAACACTTAACCTCAAATATTCTTAAGCTTGAACTCTCCTTGAGGCTACCCAATGCCTCTTTTTATAGTGGAAAAGAGGGGGTTTTCTGTTCCAACTATGAAGGGATAGAATCCTCCTTCAAAGGGATAAGCTCCTCACATCAAGGGGTTAGCTCCATAAGGTAAGGGATACATGCACCTCATAAGAGCGGTTCTGCCACCGCAACATTCTTTCTAGAGGCTTCTAGAATTTACTTTTATTGAGCTTTTTGGAATTTACTTGCACCTTTTTGATCTTATAGGGGTCCGCACCTTTAACATAGATAAAGTGTGTTCAGGTACGCAAGAGAGCTAAACATTAGGTGTGGGACCGCAGGAAAGATAGAGAGAAAGTGCGACACCAAAGTTTAGGAGATTTGTAGGAACTTTTCTCTGATTTTCAAGGCTTGACACGAGGAACTGATATGTTAGACTTGCAAAGGGAGAAGTATGAGTAATAATGAGCTCATACGCATAGCGTAATGTCGTGATGACAATTTTTTCGTTGCATCGATTTCCCCCAAAGTGCAAAGTCCGGAATAGATGATGCCGAAGTCCGTCATATATGAAGAGGCAAGATTTTTATCATTTCAAGGATCATCCCGTGAGCAATTTGGCCTAACCTATAAAAACATTCAATGCAAAATATATATATCATCAATATGTGGTAAATTCCCATACTCGACCAAAACTAACTAGAAACTAATTCAAACTCCGGTGTTTCCGTACATGAATGATTTGAGTACATCACAAAGATAGACATGTATAGAGACAAGATGGATGCAAACTATCCGTTTATAAATAGTCCACCGTATAAATGATAACAAATTCCTCGCAACCTGAATTCCTCGCAACCCGGATGGTAGAAACTAGATCCAGGGTCTTGATTTCCGCATCTCGAACTAGTACGATTCTATCCATGTGAATAAATGTGTCGAAGTCGAACATGGTAGAAACCACTTGATTACCAGTTAGTAATGTAAACTATTAACAAGTGTGAGAGTAACCACCAGTAATGTCAATGGTTCTCAAAGTACTCAGTACAATCCATGAAATGTGAATGAATGAGCTGAAGTCGAACATGTCACGAAATCATTCGATCGAAGGTCAATGATGCAACCTGTCATCAAAGGTGAGAAACTTGCCATTAAGGCATGCAGATTTCAAGGTACTGACGATTTCCAGATCAACTTCCTAGATAATGAGTTGTCGTCGATAGAAAGTGATCATTCGTAGGCAAGCCCAAACACGAAATCATAGATCAAGTTTTGAAAATATATTAGCAAGGACTGACTTAGGGATGGTAAGAAATGGATGACATATATTTTGCAGATGAATGGTTTATTTGAACTATCCTCTTGAACACATAATGACACTGCAGATGGCTTGGTGATAGTTGACCCAAAGCTAATACCTAGAAACCAGATGAATGACTTTCAATGAGGTTTGATTAACTGTTAGGCAAAGGATTTCCCAACCTAGGTGAATGAAAGTGTCGTGTTCAAGAGTGGTTAACTGGATTTTCGAAAAATCAAAATACAACAAAAAATTCCATTTTCCTCTCTTTTCCCCCACCATTTCTGGCAAGTACCTCTTTATTTTTGACAAGCTTGAGGAGGGTAACATTTGCTTGTTTATAAGCTCATCCTTCAGATGAGTCTAACTTAGTTTAAGATTCAAACCCTAAGAAGGAGTGGTCCGTTCCTATTTAGAATTGAATAGGTCCTTTACTGTTAAATTTTAACGAGTCCAATATAGGAGAAACTCGATGTTTTTCAATTTTAGGGAGTCAGAAGAAAAAACTTAAGAAAACTCCATGGGTGTACATTTTCGTAATTTTAGTCTCTCGAGCCTGAAAAAGGATAAAATAATGTGGGAGAGAACTCTATTGACCGTAATTAGTCAACGTATACATTTTTCATAAATAGTCTATTTCAGTCCGGAAAAGGGGTAAACTTATACTGAAGGGACGATCATTCATTTACTTTAACGAGTTCCGAAAAATCAAGTGCTCGACAATATTTTCATGTTTAGAGAGTACGAAAAGGGCTTAAAAGAGAACTCCAAGGTTTTGCTTTTCGTAAGTTTTAACGAGTTAGAAAAAGGGATAAAAATGTACTCATGGTTTCTCTTTTTCGTAAGTTTTAACGAGTTCGAAAAAAGGGATAAAAATGTACTCCTATGGCCAACTTTCAATTTAATTTACGAGCAGGGAAAGATGGAAAGAACTCGACATTTTCATGTGTTTTACGAGAATGAAAGATAGAAAAATAATCTCTATATTTTCATGAGTTTAATGAGTCTTGAAAATAATAACCGAAATTGACTCAAGATAAGTTTCATTTTTACAAAATCTTGAAACAGAGAAAAACTATGCTTGATGCCCCCTAAGAGTAACTGCTAGAGCACATGCCCCCCCAGCTTCATTTCATTCAAATAAATACACTGCTGGTAATTAATAGCTGGATGGAATGAAGGTTCATTTACGAGATCATATGAAAGACCCGACCTAAAACTGTAAGAAAATTATGCAAAAAAACTGAAATAACTAACCTAAATATATGATTTAACATTTACGAGGTCTAGTCAAAGACTCGACTCAATTAGGGGAGGATTTGTTTCATTTTTTAATGAGCTTGACACAGAGAAAAACTATGCTCATGGCAACGTGTTTCATTTTTTAACGAGGTTGACTCAGTAACAGGAACCATCCTCATATCTACACCCACCATGCTACCTATATAACCTATCGATTCATTTTAATCGTTGACACTTAAAAATTCTGTCTCATACTTGATTCATTTTTAGTGAGGTTGACTCCAAGAACAGAACTATCCTCTCGACCAACTTATTCATTTTTTTACGAGGTTGACTCAGTAACAGGAACCATCCTCATAAACTACTTATTTCTAATCTATTAATCTACTCTCTAAAATCTACCTACTGATTCATTTTTTAATGAGGTTGACACAGAAAAAGAATTGTCCTCATACCTGATTCATTTTTTAACGAGGTCGACTCAGTAACAAGAACCATCCTCTGAACTAACTGATTCATTTTTTAATGAGGTTGAAACAGTAAAAGGAACTTTCCTCACACTCACTGATTCATTTTTTACTGAGGTTGACACAGTAAAAGGAAATCTCCTCACACTCACTGATTCATTTTTTAACGAGGTTGACATAGTAAAAGGAACTTTCCTCACGGGCCACTGATTCATTTTTTAACGAGGTTGACACAGTAAAAGGAACTCTCCTCACCAGCCACTGATTCATTTTTTAACGAGGTTGACACAGTAAAAGGAACTATCCTAAAAAACTATTGATTCATTTTTTAACGAGGTTGACACAGCAAAAGGAACTATCCTCGAACCTGATTCATTTTTTAACAAGGTTGACTCAGTAACAGGAACTATCCTCATAAACTACTTATTTCTAATCTACCTACATAACCTACTGATTCATTTTTTAATGAGGTTGACACAAGAAAAGGAACTTTCCTCATACTTGATTATGGCTTCCAACTGGAAGAAACACATGTCAATGGACACACCTTGATCATGGCTTCCAAGAGGTCTTCATCAGAAGGAAGAATAGTTCTTTGGAAGGAACACATGTCAAGGGACTCAAAAGGGATAAGAACATCGCGTTCAAATAATCCCATAGAGTTTTCCATGTCAATTACTGGATCTAAGTCAAAGGAAGACGAGCAAATAGTGAGAGGCTCGCTTACATCGGTAATTGAAAACATGGGACTAGTTGCCACATAATTAACCCATGGCGGGGTAGATACCACTTTAGAAATAGGAACATTTAGGGGTGTCATATTATTGGTAGTCGAAACAATACTAGGGAATGAAAGCTGGTCTACAGTCACAATATTCCCATTGTGAGGGAAAGACATTACGCGAAAGAGTGTCGATACGACAGCTTTCATTGCATAAACATAGTCTCGCCCAAGGAGTAAATTGAAATCCAAGGGACCTCGAACTACCATAAGATCAATACAGACAGTTTTACCTTCCAAAGTAATAGAAAACTTAGGAAGGATCCCTAAAGGTTCACTAATGGTTCTGTTAAAAGCTTTCAGATTCTACGTAATAGGCACAAGCTAAGGGGAACCCAAAGCTTTCCAAGCAGTTGAGGATAAAATACTAACAGAAGCACCTTCATCTACCTGTGTGCGGTGTATGTCCCTACCACCCAACTTCACAATGATTTGGAAAGGGATGGAGGAAGGAAGACGAGGTTTTGTCAGTCTATTCCAATCAAAGGAAAAGACCTCAGTACTTGGAGGGGGTTCTGTAGAAACAGGTGAAATGCCCCCCGGCGTAGAAGAATTTGATGTAACAAGAAGAACCTGAGCGGTATGAAGTTCATTCTCTACAGGGAGAATGGGATCGACCGAATGTGAAATCGAATCGACCACTTGATCAACTAATGGATCATCAACCTGAGTGATATGAGTTTCACTCTCCAATGGAAGAGTGGGATCGACCGTACTTGAAATTAGATCAATCACTCCGTCAGTTGACGGTAGGTTGGGAGAAAGTTTACGGTAACCAGTTGGAAATTCTTGCTGTGGAATAGTAAGGTTTTCCAAAAATTTTGAGGCTTCATCCATGTGAGGGAAAATGTGAGTTTGATGACTCCCTTTGCATAAATTACAAGGAAACCTAACTTTACCCTTTTTCCCAGGAACCTGACTATCACTGGTTGATGGATCAACGGAAAGTTGATGAGATTTTTCTGACCATACTTCCAAGACCTTTGGAATACCAGGAAAATTGATAAGGAAGTGGTCACCCTTACAAAGCCTGCAAGGGTATTTGGGTTTACGATGCATGTTGGAGGTTTCCTCAACACAACTAACACTTACAGCCATGGTTGGTTGGTTGACTTCTTTCTTATTTTGCTTCTTCTTCTTCTTCTTCCCTTTCTTCTTCTTCTTAGCCACCTGGTTACTAGCGTCAAGGCTTTTACCAAGTGAAGAGGAAGAAATGGAGGAAGAAATATTAGGCGAAGAAGGTAAAGGTTCAACAGAAGGTTGGTGATGTTGAGATGGTGAACTCTGTTGAGGTGAAGCATTCGGTTGAGGTGGAACAATTGGAGTATTGGGGGCCAACGAAGTTGAAAATAACCATATTGGTAAACCTATTGTAAATCCAGGTAATGACAATGTAGCCATATAAGGAGAACCAACATTTCCAAAGCAAGGAAAAGTACTAGGATTCTCATTAAGAGGAGTTCCTTGGTTGGTAAATTCCAGAACAGTTGCCATTATATTCAACTTCAGTGAATTTTATTAACAATTTAAAACTAAAATTAACAATTAACAATTCACACCTAACAATTAAAATTCACAATTCACACCTATGGTCTCTAAAAGTAAAAACAAACAAATTAACACACGCTATCAAATCTAGGAGTCAAACCACACACAAACAATAACTTCCCGTACTAAAAACACTAGTTGGTGATGAAATCCAACATCGTAGAATTTAATACAGAAAGGGCGGTTGGAACAGTTACCCCGACAACCTGCTTAATGAAACAGACTGGCACAATTTTCTTCACAAAACCATCTCGTGTGAAGAGAACCCCCCAGAGAGTCCAAGTGAGTCTAGTCGACGTCTGCTCCAGGTACAGTGAGATCTTTCCTTCACCGTCACCTTAGGAAATAATCTTAAGTTTTGGACACTAAGGTTACCAACAGTAACAAATATAACTGGGGGAACAGTCTACGATCCGATCCCACGCGCAAGGGCAGAGTAACAAAGCTCAATCCCCTTGAAGGTTCCTCGACATGGTTAATCCGAGGTTTACCGACAAGTGACCCCAGGCTCCTCGACAATGGTTAATCCGAGGTTTACCATTTGTAATGCGCGCAAAATCTTCTATCTTCCCCAATGAAACATAATTGATTGTTTCAAAGGTTCGGACATGATCTCGTGATTGACTTCTTTAAGAGAAGCTTCCCAGATTGTACCAATTACAATTGGATTTATTTCCTACCGCAAGATTTATCTACTTGTTTGTTTTTGTTGCTTTGGAAAGTTAACTACAACCTATTCCAAAGCACTAATCCTGAGCTATATTGGTGGAAAGAGCCCTAAAAATGTAAAAATTACTAGATGAATTTTAATTAAGCGTTGTGTTATTTAGGCTGTTATTACTCAAAAGGGTAAATGGATATGAAACCAATGGTGTTATGACCCGACCCAAAACTAAATGCAATCAAATATGATAATGTAATATTTTCAATTTGATGAATCCTAACTAAAGTAAGGAGAGAGTTTCCATTCACTTCCAACAATGCAAAAAATTGATCACTAAGAGAAAATATAACAAATTCTCTAATGCACTAATTTCATCAAGAAAAACTAATGCAAATCAATCCCAAAACAATTTTTATTTTTGTGTTTTTAAAACAAGCATAAAAACATCTAAATTCAAATCAAAGAAAACTGATCTAAATTTATGATTGATTTTTCAGAATGTAAACTATGTAGTTGTAATCTATGCACAATTCACTTGAAAAGTATGCAAATGTAATCTATGCACATTTTTCATTTATATTCTGAAAATGAGAATTCTAATTATGCAAATGTGATCTATGCAAGAGAATTCTCAAACACAATCAAGTGCAAGCCAAGAAAATCGGGTGAGAGTTCCAAAGATCAAAAAACACTCAAAGGCGATTAACACTCATACACAATTTTTTTTGCAAAAACAAAAGAAAAAAGATGTAAAATTGTGAAAATACTGAGACAAACCTCCAAGTAATGACCAAAGGAAATCAAATTAATAATTTCTCAAAAAAGAGACTCAAAACACCCAATTAACTTAATGGAGATTGATGAGATGAAGAATTGCTGAAAGAAATTCAGAAACAAGAGATTTTTGACAGAGAAATACAGATCTGGGTAGATGCTAAGAATCCTAAATTAAATCTAAACTAAAGTAAAAGAAGAAATCTAAGTTTTTCAAGACTTTCAACAAGGTCCGCAGGTCCCAGAAGTAAAAGGTGCGGTCCCGCACTGTTTACTTAAGGAAAGTGCGGAGATGCCCGCACTGTGTGTGAAGACAAAGTGCGGTCCCCTGAAAACTTCAAGAAAAACATAAAAGATTTCAAAATTTTCAAAAACAGAGAAAAACTAAGCTACCCAGGCAGATATCCATCAATCAAAAACCAGGAAAAACTTTTCCTCAAATCAAAATAAAAGAGAACCAAAAACAACAAGTTCTTTCCCCAGCGGAGTCGCCAATTTGTTGGCGGATAAATCCGTCTTGCGGACAAGACCGATCTCCCTAGTACTAAAAGTATCTAGCAACAAACAACCAAATAGACTAATCTTTCTCTAAGCATATATGATCTATGAAAAGCTCTATAGAGGTGTTAAGGACTTACCGTTTGTCCAGCGCTTGTTTGAAGTCGTTGTTGTCCCTCGCGCGCTTGAAGGAGTTTTCCTCGTAAACCTGCAGTCACAAACAAGAAAAATATTACATAGCACCTGTATAGAAATCATCATAAACCATGCTTATCATAGTGATCAAGGAATCTATGAAATAAACCATTTATTGAAAGCTTATTGAGAAAAATGAGTATATTTGTATTAATTTCAAAAGAAGAAAATCCTTACAACTTGAGCCTTGATGTTGCACAGGACTTTCCGGGGTCCGAAGCAGGAATCTCCTTTACTTTGATAAGCTCTGCACTCCTCCAACCAAGACGAATAGAGGTATGTAATCTCTCCTCACAAAATTCTTAGTTAACTGAGTCTGAATCTCAACAGCACTTAACCTCAAATATCCTAAAGCTTGAACTCCAATTCTCAATCTCCAAAAACTTAACCCTTTGAGGCTACCCAATGCCTCTTTTTATAGTGGAAAAGAGGAGGTTTTCTGTTCCAAGTATGAAGGGATAGAATCCTCCTTCAAAGGGATAAGCTCCTCACATCAAGGGGTTAGCTCCATAAGGTAAGGGATTCATGCACCTCACAAGAGCGGTTCTGCCACCGCAAGATCCATTCTAGAAGCTTCTAGAATTCACTTTTATTGAGCTTTTTGGAATTTACTTGCGCCTTTTTTATCTTACAGGGGTCCGCACCTTTAACACAGATAAAGTGCGTTCAGGTACGCAAGAGAGCTGAACATTAGGTGCGGGACCGCAAGCAAGATAGAGAGAAAGTGCGACACCAAAGTTTAGGAGATTTTTAGGAACATTTCTCTGATTTTCAAGGCTTGACATGAGGAACTGATATGTTAGACTTGCAAAGGGAGAAGTATGAGTGATAATGAGCTCATACAGTTAGCAGAATGTCAAGGTGACAATTTTTTGTGTAACACCTTGTCGAGGTTCTTATTCGAGTCGAGCATGCATCGATTCAGAAGCCCTCATCTCGGCCACTAGCGACTGCTTGGCCCGACACTCACTTGTGTTGTGAGTGGAGCTCTTATGGAACTCACACCACTTTCCGGTGTCCTTCTTTGGCTTTACCGTGTTGTTCTTTTCTTGTGGCTTTGACGGGTTGTCTTTAGCCGCCATGCTCTGTCCTTTGTTCTGCGGTTTGGAAGCACCTTTTCCTTGCTTTTGATTCACAGATCCAAAGTCTCGCTTCTTCTGTTTGAATTTCTGCTCAATCTTGGCAGCATACCAGTATGCCGTACCAAGCGAGGAGATGTCGAGGAACTCCATTTCCTCCTGAATGTATCTGTGCAGACAGCTGCGATACTTTAGCACCAAATGTTTCTCTGAATCTTTGATACCCAACTTTGTGCGCAGGGTATGGAACAGATTCGTCAGCTCGTGCACATCTTGATCCCTTTGTTGTCGCAGCGTGGTCTATTGTATGTACTTGTCCTCATAGCTCCCCACAGGATAGTACTGTTCCTTGACGGCGTCTCGGAAAGAATTCCAAGTTGGTACGGCCGAGAACAGAGAGGGTTCTGTCTGGTCCTTGTTCTCACAGTAGGTTTCCCACCAGTCCTTAACATGGGGGGTAGCTTTGAGGAGTGCAAAAAAAATCTTCTCCCGGTCTGAAAAGTCATGAACAGAGAAATATCCTTCTAATAGATTCAACCATCTATCTACGGCATCTGCGTCTATTTGACCCTCAAATATAGGAATGTCAAAATTTACTTGTACCTTAAAGGGAGTCGCAACTCCAGAGTGGCTACTGGATGCAGATGCGCCGCCGGTGGGCAGCCGTTGAAGGATCTGAGCAAAGCTATCCATCATCGCGTTCCTTTGTTTTTCGAGGGCCTCCTCGAGCAATGTTTTGATAGGATCTCCTGCTCCCTCATCTTTCTTTTCGTCCCCCATGGGCGTCCGTCGAGGTTTGCGAGGCTGATCTTGCAAAGGTTCCACCAGATCAAGCCCTAGCTCCTTATACCACGACCTCGTTGGGGACATGCAAAGAAGGATCGAGAAAAAGAAACGCTACGATTACCCGCGATCAGACATGCGAAACACAAGAATACACATGTATCCATAAATACAAATATGCAATGGAAATAACACTTCATTTCATTAATATATGTTGATAATGCAACAAGATGATGAGCTTAGTGAAAAGAAGTCGCCTTCACTAAGTGGGCCCGCAGGCTATTTTGGCGCAAAGTCTATTTTTAGACTATGTCTATTTTTAGACATATGGATCATGTTCTATGAGTTGCAGGATGCTATTTGTGGATGGTTGGTCAAGTCGAAAAAAATATATGGACTTCTATTTTTAGACATACTGGGCGGAATCTATTTTTAGATTGCCAGTCTAAAAATAGATATGTCGAATATTATTAGCTCTTAATAATATTTGGACTATAAGCATTATCTTATCCTCTTGGAGCACTTAAGTTTGAGCTACGGATGTGGCACATGTAGCTGACAGAAGGAATTACGCTATTCCTAGGGTTTATTTGAGCTATTGCATGATGGACTTCAGTTAGAACTCAGGTGATTGAGTTTGGTGGAGTTGATTGAGGAGTTAATGGAGTTGTGTTCAGTTTTACTTAGTTGAACTAGTTGTGATTAGTCTAATTGATTAATACACTAGTGATGAGTGGTGTGAATTAATTATAAATTAATTCACTAATTATTAACTCATAAATCAACTAAAGAATACATCAGTTAACTCAAGTGCATGGACAGTTCAGTGGAGACCAGTGGAGAGGTTAGGTGAAAGAGCAGTGTGACTATCAGTTGTGACTATACTTGTGCATGAGATTTGCACACACATTGATGGAGATTGCCAATGAGGATTGCGCAGTACATCTTGGTGGGATTCGAACTTGGATCTCATGCTTTTCCATATTGGATTGCGCAATAGAGGCAGGCAGACAGGTGGAGCAGATTGGAGCATGTGATATGTATGATCTGAGCTTGTTTTGTGTGTAACAATTGGAGATAGTGTTGAGAGCTTGTGAGGAGTTTGTACTATGATTGTTACATGTTCTCTATCATTATAATATACGGATAGTTGGGGGTTTTCAGCTGTAAGCTTTCCCCATTACATATTGTGTTATATGTGTGCTTGATTATGTTTTAATGTGTGCATGCGACTGCTTCTATTTCCGCAAATTGATGATCAATTGTAAGAAGGGTTATGTGTGTCATGAAACTCAAATGCGTTGTAGTAAGGATAATATCGGTGTCTCGGTGAATATGTGATCTATTATTCAACTTTATACAACTCTCAAAAGAACTGAAATTTGCTTACAGACAGAATGGAAATAAAACTAGCTAGGGCGCTGTTAGCTATCTCTGAGAAGAGATGTGGCGGCTACAGGCCTCTGAACTGAGTTACAATGAGTCTCGAGGGCCTATTTATTATTTAGAAGCAATGGAAAACCCTAAACATCCAAAACCCTAACCCTAGGAGATAAAGCGCCAAAACTATGGGCCCCATTCGGGTAAATTGGTGTTTCAATTTCCCAGGGACGTAATTTTGGCATACAATATTTTTTTTATGTGCACCATAACTCATTAGAAAGATCTATCCAAGGACTACAAATTTTTATGTGAGCACCATCAGTCCACGAACTCATGTTACTCTCGGTTTTCCCAAAAAACATCGTTTAGGGCCTCAAAATGGCTCTAGAAGTTCAGGACCCAAAAAACTGCTAAAAATAGTAAGTTGTGCCGAAACTGAAAAATTGAAAGAGACAATGGTGGGGCCCCAAGTGGAATAGGCGGGTGGCCACCAATAGCCACCTAGATCAGAGAATCAAATATCAAATATTGACAATGGATGCTCAAATATTAGCTCAAGAGACCAACATTAACAGGGAAGAAAGACAAAGGAAAAAAACCCTAAATCTTACACAACAATCTCCAACTTCCGCACCAACTACTGGTGCAACCTCATCCTCGAGTCTAGGAAAGAGAAAAACTCATGGCTCTGGAAAAATACTTGGTGGTGATCCATCATGTCATCGAGATGAGGAAGATAATATTCACAAATTCTTTCCAAATAAAACACATACAATTCAAAGAAAAAAGTCCAAAAGTGTCCTAAATAGAGAAATAATTAAACATGATATAGACGTGAAAAATAATATTAGTATACCACCTAATTGGGTTACTACTCGTTTAGCACAAAATTAGAAAATAATGGAGCAAATTGTAGAAGAGGAAATTATTTTTTATGAACATCCCATAACATTGGAAAATGCATTACATGACAAAGCCACTAAAAATTGAGAGTTGAAAAGGTAAAAGTTGAAAATAAAATGATTATTTGTGAACAACAAGTGGATATTGATATGTCTGACATTGACATGAAGGGGTTCATGATATTGGATCAATCTACCAATGATGCAGTTAATCAATTTGTTACCAAAGTGCTTGCAAAAAATCTCATACTAACAAGGAGATTAAAAGAACTAGAAGATATTGTAAATCCAGTTCCTCTATTAATCAATCCACTGGAAATATGGTCACCTTCATTGTCAAGTTTTCCTTCTACAACAACACAAACATCTAGCAAGGTTGTGAATCTTCTTAATGTAGTGAAGTCACATATCCTTGAAAACATATGCAAAATTTTAGAAATTATTGGTAATGCATGGAAAGAAATTTTAAATTTAACACATTTGCAACAACAAATGATGACATTTATGAATTTGGTTACTTGTAATCTTGAGGAAGACAAGAAATTTGTTAACAAGTATTTAGTTGCTTTTATCTAGAGGCTAGCACTACTCAATGATATCGAAAAGTAAAACCAATAGCTTCCAAATTCTAGTCTAATAAAGCATTTGGAAGTTGGATGGGAAGAGAGGATCATTACACTTGAGGATTGTTGGAGCGGGGTCCCCTGGGTTAATTTTGGTTATATTTTTGGATATATTTTGTTGTGAGAGCTGAGCGCAAGAGTCAAAGGGGCTTTGGAGTGGGTCAAAATCCCTAATCAATGTAAATGAGTTTTAAGGGAAAAATATGAATCTCAAACTATGGTTTGCAACCATGGTATATGTGCTCTAAGTTGACATAAATATGTAAAGGTGAAGTCATGAAGAGAAATATTTGTTACTATTTTTGTTATGGTTTTTGCATAAGGATTTTAGTCTTATTCTGGGTTTTGGGTAGAAAAGGATCCTGCTAGTTGTGTGCGTGAAGACCTTAGTCCTGGCTATGTGCAGACTCCACTGGTTGTGTGTGTAGAAGGGTAAATTGTATGGGAATTTTGAATGTGCTGGAACTGTTGATCTTTTAATATAGAAGTATGTTTTGGCGGAATCAAATGTGTTATGCACTTGATCATGTGTATTTATCTGATTATTAACTGTGAACATGTCCTGTTAATTGCTTTGATATCGGAATTGGTTCTGTGATATGTTACAATTACTTTTGTTTATGATTGAATATGTCTGCGCAATGAAAGTCTGTTATGCATGAAGTAGATTTCTGATGAATAGATCTGCTTAAGTATATCCATTTTTTTTGCTCGAAGAAATATATATTGCATGCTGGAATACTCTCTTATGAAGTTGATCTGATAGTTTATTACTCTGTTTATGCGCGCATATGTTCTTAGTTTTGTTATAAGTTTGTTTAGGGCCACCAAATTAAATTCTTCCTGGTGCCTGGTTTTGGTTCTAGCGCCCCCCCCCCCCCCCTCCATACTTCTTTGGGTGAGATTTTGATCTACACAAGCAAGTCATTGTCGAAAGGGACAGTATTTGGAGGGTTTGCTGGTCAGGATCCCTCAAGCCAAAAAATGGTTCAGTTGTTGGTATCGGGATCATTTTGAGAGAGAATTAATGTACTCGCATCCTATGCTAAACAAATTACAAGATTGGTTAGATACAAAGATCCTTGAATTCGTGATCCAAGAGAATTGAAGTTCTAAATTATCTACCGAAGAGTGGGTTCAAAAGTACATTTACACATAATTTCACGAGATATTCTTTGCTTCCTTTGCAACTTGGTTGCATGAGTGGTTGTCTCGATTGACTGAATTTAATACCTGCACGAAAGATGATGCAGTCACTTAGTGGACTCCATAATTGGTACAACAATTAGAAAATACCAACAATACGATTTCCGACAATAGATCATTGGATCGGCTATGTTCTAGAAGGATTTGTAACTGAGTTTTTTATTGATAAATTTGTGTCTTATTCTGAAGCAGAATGAAGATTTTTCAAGGGTCCCAAAAGTAGGTGATCTAGGTGGATATTGGTAGCCACCTGCCTATTCCACTAGTTAGTTTCATCAATTTTCTTATTTTTAGTAGTTTTTTTGGGTCTTGAACTTCTAGAGCCATTTTAAGGCCCTAAATAGCATAGTCCTCAGACATATATTTCCAATGCGGTATCATATGCGCCAAATGGAGATAATATGACCAAGTTACGACCTCGAGAAGTTGGATTCCCAACTAACCCCAACGGGGTCCATAAACTCTTGGTGTTACATCTCCTTTGGTTAGGGTTTTGGTTGTTTAGGATTTTCTCTTATTGTTCAATAATAGAAAGGCCCTTGAGCCTCATTATAACACAGTTTAGAGACATGTAGTTTCCACATCTCTTCTCAAATATAAGCTACTGTCGCCCTAGCTTGTTTATGTCCATTATGTTTGTAAACATATTTCAGTCATTTGATATTAATGAAACAAAGTTTTATTTCTGCTACATCTCTGTGTTTATGTTTATTTCTGTATTTTATTTCGTTCCTTCATAAATATAGATTCATGTTATGGCTCCATGAGGGTTTGAACATATTTTAGTTTTAATGTTTTGAAATAATCTTTAGTAAAATTCATGCTAGTGCCATGGTCTCCACAAATCATATTAGAGAGTGAAAAATATCTCATTTGAAATAATTTGTGATTATCTCAAATGGAGTTTTTACGGAATTTGATTTTGTTTCCTGGTTTGAGAGATATGAGCAATTGGAGTTACACCTGTCTAGAACACTACATCTCACGCGTCCTTTGAGTTTATCGAATCATTTTCTCACCCCACAGGTCATCAAATTTCAAGTGTCTTATATCTCTCAAACTAGGAAACAAAATCAAATTTCGTAAAAAACCCATTTGAGATAATAAAAAATGCTTTCAAATGATATTGTTTTCACTCTCTAATATGATATGTGGATACCGTGGAACTTGCATGAATTTGACTGAAGATTACTGCAAAACATTGAAACTGAAATATGATTCAAACCCTCATGGAGCTATGTAGAAATTTGAATAACTAATATATTATTCACTGATATTCTCCTGATCACACACTATTTTAGCTTCATGCATAATATAGAATCTCTTCTACCATTGATCATTAATTGCGGAAATAAAATCAATTGCATGCACAAATTAAAACCACAAACAATCACACATATGAACACAGTATTTAATGGGAAAGATTAAATCTGAAAACCCCAAATATCTATGTATTATATGTCATAGATATCATGTAACAATAATTATACAAAGCTCCTCACAAAGCTCTCAGTACAATCTCCAATTTCTACACACTAATTAAGCCCGATCTAGCAAATCACATGCTCCAATCTCTGCCACCTGATAGCCTGCCTCTATTGCGCAATCACTGCTGAAGAATGGCTCTAAATGAACTTGAATTGGTCTAGCCTTGCTCATGCAATCCTCACTGGCATCTCCAATCACTGGTTGTTGTAAATCATGCAACAGTATAGTCACAACTGATAGTCACACTGCTCTTTCACCTACCTCTTCACTGGTCTCCATTGAAACTGTCCATGCACTGTAGTTAACTGATGTATTCTTTAGTTGATTAATGAGTTAATAATTAGTGAATTAATTATTAATTAATTCACACCACTATCACTAGTGTATCAATCGATTCTTAGATAACACAGCTCAACTATGTTTAACTGATTAATTATATTAACCCTATTAAGGCTGAACAAAACTCTCTGACTACCTCAATAACTCCTGCAAACTCGTACGTAGGTTCAACTTGAAGGATATCATGCAGCTAGCTCCACTTAACCCACAGAGACCAGACAGCAATTCAACCCACCCATCAGCTCCACGTGCCACATCTATGCACTTAAGCCCGAAGTGCTCGAGAGATAAGATAATGTTTATGGTCCAAATATTATTAAAGCTAATAATGACCGACTTATATCTATTTTTTAATTTAAAATCTAAAAATAGATTCCGCCCAATATGTCTAAAAATAGAAGTCCATCTATTTTTTCTGGCTTGACCAACCATCCACAAATAGCATCCTGCAACTCATAGAATATGATCGACATGTCTAAAAATAGACTAGCGCCAAAAATAGCCTGCGGGCCCACTTAGTGAAGGCGACTTCTTTCCACTAAGCTCATCATCTTGTTGCAATCTCAACATTGCTTACTTTCATATCAAGCTAGGGTTTCTTTTTGATGATAAACATCATGGAAGGTGAGAAGATAAATTATAATAACGGAGGTCATCATTCCAGGTTTGAGCCAACTCAGACCCATGGCATCATTATTAGACTTCATAATCATTTGTTAGGGTTTACATAGCACACAGGGATAGTCCTACTTAAAATTTAATTTCAGACGTAATGAAGATGAATATGAAAAAATAAAGAGTGATTTTTTTCAATCATACAAAAAAGAACAAAAACCTCCTTTCGTTTATGCACAGGTGTTATGATTTGAGAGAAATTACCAGAATATAGCCACTCTAGGTCATTTTCTTCACTTTTGGACAAGTTATCTCCAAGTCAATTTGTCAGGGATTTGGAGTAGGGGTTTACAGTTCTTGATGACTCCATTGTGTATAAAAAATACTAAGATTTCCATAAATACCATTTTCAGCTTAAAACTCCTCTGGAAAATCCTCCAAAATCCCTCTCAAAGTAGCATGACTCTTCTGCTTAGAGTGCGCTATGCTTCTGCAAATTTTTAGTGACAAATGTAAAACTTGGATTCTGAACAAATGGAAAAGTATTTTTGAAAAATGGAGGAGGTTGTTGTTCACAGGACAACAGATAACACAATGCTATGGGATGGCTTCATTAAATAGATAAACCACCTGGCTTGTACTGCGCAATCCTCATGGGCTTCTCCACCTATTTGTGTGTTGCAAATACTTAGCGTATAAGTCTGGCGATGGTTAACTTTGCTCTTTCACCTATTTGTGGTCTCCCCTTTGGCTTGTCCATGCACGAAGTTAACTGATGCATTCTTTAGTTGATTAATAAGTTTTATAATTAGTGAATTAATTAATAATTAATTCACACCACTCTCACTAATTTATCCCGATTAGTTATTGAATAGTAAACTCAACTATGTTTAGATTAGTTAAGCGAATACAACTCTCCATTAACTTCTTCAATCAACTCCACCAAACTTCTGTCCTATAGTTCATTGATATCCATCAATAGCTCCATAACCCTCGGGAATAGCATAATTCCTTAAATCGACTCATTACATCGTATAGCCAGAGATGCTCAGAGAATAAGATAATGTTTAGAGTCTAAATATTATTAAGAGCTAATAATATTTGACATATCTATTTTTAGATTGGAAATCTAAAAATAGATTCCACCTAGTATGTCTAAAAATAGAAGTCCATATATTTTTTCCGACTTGACCAACCATCCACAAATAGCATCATGCAACTCATAGAACATGATCCATATGTCTAAAAATATACATAGTCTAAAAATAGACTTTGCGCCAAAAATAGCCTGCGGGCCCACTTAGTGAAGGCGACTATTTTCACTAAGCTCATCATCTTGTTGCAATCTCAACACTCCCTCTCAACAAGATAAGGATTATCTGCAACCCCTATCCTTCCCCTGTGGTATTCGAATTTGCTCCTGGTGAGCACCTTCGTCAAGATATCAGCATCATGATCCTCTGTGGGAATGTATGAAAGTAACATGATCTTCCGTTGCGCAAAATCTCTAATATGATGATACCGGATGTCAATGTGTTTAGATCTATCATGAAATACTGGATTAACTGAGAGTTTGATGCAACTCTAATTATCACAATATATCATAGTAGGATCCAAGTGTGAACTAAACAACCCAACCAAGATCTTCCTCATCCATATAGCATCGCATGCAGCCAAACTTGCTGCCATATACTTGGCCTCTACTAAACTGAGTGCCACGGATCTCTGCTTCCTGCTGTACCAAGAAACTGTTGTTGACCCGATACTGAAAATCCCTCCAGATGTGCTCTTTCTGTCCGTTGGGCTCCCTGCCCAATTTGCATCTGTGAAGCCACACAACTTCACCTCATCCGACTATCTGTACCATAATCCATATCCTGATGTGCCTCTAAGATATCTCAATACATGCTTGCCTGCCTTCTAGTAGAGCTTGGTAGGCTTAAACATAGCTTGTGAAAGCTGGTTCACAGCATAGCATATGTCGGGTCGTGTATTGACCAGATACATAAGTGACCCCACCAATTGTCGATAAACAATGGCATCTACTACCTCTGCCAAAGTAGCATCCTCCTTCCTCCATCCACCAGGAAGAGGATCCTTCCTCCATCCACCAGGAAGAGGAGTATCAACAGGCTTGCAGCCATGCATGTTGAACTTCTCCAGTATCTCCTAAGCATACTTACCCTGAGAAACAAACAGTCCATCACTGCGCTGCCAAATTTCCAATCCCAAGAAATAATGAAGGAGGCCCAAGTCCTTCATCTCCAACTCTTTTGAAAGATCATCCTTACATGAGAGTATCAACAACTCATCACCTGTCAAAATCAAATCATCTACATAAAGTACAATGATCAGCAACTTACCCTCCACCACTATCTGGTATAGGTTCGGATCCACCTCACTCTTGGAGAATCCAAGTCCGGTGAAATAACTGTCTATCTGTGTGTACCAAGCACGAGGTGCTTATTTCAACCCATCCAGCGCTCTCTTGAGCCTGCACACATGCGACTCGCTGTTGACGATCTCGAAACCTTCGGGCTACTCTATGTACACCTCCTCCTCAATGACTCCATTGAGGAACACAATCTTCACATCCATATGATGAATGTGCCACCCCATCTACGCTGAGAGAGCAAGAATCGTCCGTATGGAAGAATACCTTGCGACAGGTGCAAAGGTCTCCTCATAATTGATCCCCTCACTCTGTGAAAAGCCCCGGGCAGCAAATCTTGCCTTATACTTCTCCACACTCCCGTCAGCTGCCTGCTTCACTTTGTAGATCCATCTCGAACCCACCACTGATTTCCCTTCTAGCCTCGGGACAATCTCCCATGCATTGTTTCTAACAATCGAATCATACTCTTCCACCATGGCATCTACCCATGCGGGATCCTCCACAGCTTCCTCGAAAGAGGATGGCTCTCTCACGATACAATTGCTCATAAGAGCCATCAATTCTGGCTATGCGGTCAGTGGCTTGTCTGCATGCAGCAGCGTGCTGTAGGTGGTTCTACAACCTTCTCTGCATCTTGAGCCAGTCGCTCAGCTTCTGTAGTGCGCTTGCGCCCTCTGATGGTTGGCACTGCATGAGTGGTTTCTTCCACTCCATGAATCTCATCTTGTGGCTGATCCACATCCTAAGACTCATCCTTAGGAGCCAACAGCTCCTCATCTGCATGCAAGTGTGGCTCCCTCTCAAGCGAACACTGCATGGCTTTCTCCTCCTGAAACTTGATATCCCGTCGCACAACAGTCTTGCGACTGTCTGGAAAATACACCCAATAGTTGTGAGGTGTATCAGTGTACCCCACAAATATTCCAACCTCTGCGGTCGGATCCAGCTTCTTCTGGCATCCTTCATCACACTGAAGACCAGCTAGAAAGTAGAATAAAATCTCCATTCAGGAAATATCTGACTCCAGCAGAGAAGCAACCTCTCGGGTCTTCCTTGCCAATCACAATGAGGACAACGATTCAGAACCACATATACCTCTGATGTATTCTGCATGCCTCCTTCAGTGAATGGGTAGGCCACGATCATGCAACATTGCCCATGCAGCACTTCGATCGTTAGATTTCTTCAGCTCAATAACTGGATTTTTATGGGTTATGAAGTATGGCTCTCTTAATTCATACACTAATCTGGAAGTCCTTGAGTACGAGAAAGAAATTCACCACCATTATCAGCTCTAGAGCCTTCACCTTCCCGATTCTTTCTCAACCAATGCCTTGAACTCACAGAACTTTGAGTATGTCTCTCTCTTCTTCTGCATGAAGAAGATCCAGCACTTACAAGAAAAATCATCAACAAATATCACATAATACCTGTGCTTTGTTGTCGAAGCTACTGAGAAAGGTCCACACACGTCTGTGTGAATTCTCTCAACGATCGTCGTGGCGCGACTATCCTTCTCGTGAAAGGTGGCTTTCAAAAATTTTCCCAAGGTACATCCCTTGCACTGATCTGACTGCGCAAGAGTACCCTTAGGAAGCTCAGTAGAAATCTATTGCAGTATCTTCAAAGCTCCATGGTGAAGGTGGCCCAATCTCCGGTGCCACAACTCACCATCATCCTGGCTGACCAATCCTTCTGCCTTGCCTTCCATTGCTGCACAGCCATCTACCTACAATTGATAAAGGTTCTTAACTCGAACCCCTATCCTCCGGGTCTCACCAGTTGCCTAGTATGTCTAAAAATAGAAGTCCATCTATTTTTTCCGACTTGACCAACCATCCACAAATAGCATCCTGCAACTCATAGAACATGATCCATATGTCTAAAAATAGACTTTGCACCAAAAATAGCCTGCAGGCCCACTTAGTGAAGGTGACTCTTTTCACTAAGCTCATCATCTTGTTGCAATATCAACAAGCTGTAACCTGAATTTGGATTTATGTAGGAACAAAATAAAATATAGAAATAAACATAAACATAGAGATTTAACAGAATTAAAATTTCATTCATTAATATCAAATGACTGAAATATGTTTACAGACAGAATGGACATAAACTATCTAGGGCGATGATAGCTTATCTCTGAGAAGATATGTGGTGGATACATGCCTTTGAACTATGTTACAATGAGGCTCAAGGGAATTTTTATTATTAAACAATAAGAGAAAATCCTAAACAACCAAAACCCTAACTAGAGAAGTTGTAACACCAAGAGTTTATGGGCCTCATTGGGGTTAGTTGGGCATCCAACTTCTCGGGGTCGTAACTTGGTCATATCATCTCCATTTGGCACATATGATACCTCGTTAAAAATATATCTCCAAGGAATACATCATTTAGGGCCTTAAAATGGATCTAAAATTTCAGGACCCAAAGAATTCTAAAAATAAGAAAAATTATGAAACTAACTAGTGGATTAGACAGGTGGCCACCAATATCCACCTGGATCAGTAAGTTCCTGCGCTCTTTGAAGTTGTGGATTAAGATGATATTGTGTGAACAAGGTTCTATGTGTGAGCATATTACTTGAATGTCCCAAAGAGGCCCGACTACACGCAGCTGGGAATAATTTTCCATGAATATCTCGAAGAAGGGTTTATTTACAGTCCTCTACAGGGTAGATCTGATAGTGAGGACGAACCAAAGACTAGTAGCTCAAGTGAATCTGCGCACTCTGAAGAAGAATAAGTTTCACAAGATCAGAATAATCAGGGAGCATTGACCATAGTCCAGAGCCCATCCACTCCACTTCCACACTCATCTCACAAGTCATCCACTCCACCTCCACCTCCACCTCCACTAGGCGTAGATATGGCGACATCTATGAAGTTACCTACTTTTAGAGGCATTGGGAATGAAGATATGGAGCAATTCTAGTTTTTTGTTGATGTTGTATGGAGATCACAGTAGGTTAATAGTGATGATGTTAAGAAAGCATAGTTAGCCACTTCTTTCCAAGATTGCGCACTAGATTGGTATATAAGATATGTATCAGCGAACCCTAATGCAACTATGAATGGTCTAAAGGATGCCATAAAATAACAATTCAAGAAGCCTAAATCATGCGTGCAATGTGTCATAGAATTGAAAGAGATTCACCAGGAGGTGAATGAATCTATCTAGGACGCGGATCAAAGATTACAAGGAACTATTAGAGATGGTGGATTCACTATCAGTGATACAAGGAATGGTTTATTTCTATGTTTCTCCCGCATCTACACCAGCCCTTAAGTCAACAAAATATTTCCACGTAGGCTAAGGTCATGGAAATTGTGATGAAGCTAGAAGCTACACGGGTGCCTGCTATGATCAAAACTCAGCAGATTCAGAGTTAGTTGGAAGCAATGCATTTGGAGATTCAAAATCTATGAAAATATAAGGGCAAGGAGGCATGCTCAAAGGTATGGTGCATACAATGTAAAGTTTTCGAGCATCATAAGGATCAATTCCATGTGTTCAATGATTATCTGCATGTTGGAGGACCAAGCCCCTAGAAGAGCACAGTTGGACTGAGTGGGACACCTCCAACATGGTGTGCGATTTGTCATTCTACGAGTTTACATGCAACAGATTAATGTCCAAGGATTGGAAAATATATGCTTGAGCTAAAGTAGTTGTTTTTTAAATTATGTTCATTGCTGGGACATGATGAATAACACTGTGGAAGTTTTGATTTGATGATTGTCAAAGTTGAGATGTGCAAAATGCAAGCTGAACCTACCTCCCCAACATCTCTGTTTGGGCGTGGCGGATTCGAGACTAGAGGACGAGGAAGAGGAGGAGGATCAACTGGTCGAGGAAGGGGACAAGTTATTTTCTACAATTGTGGAGATGTTGGTCATTATGTGCGTGACTTTACAAATCCTATGCGATAATCTTGAAGGTATTATAGACAGTTTGATCATGTAATTCAAGATTGTCATGTTTTTATTGCTAAGATGTAGGAGAAGAAACACAGACTCCGACGCAAAATATTCATATGGTAATGTGGAAATGCACGAAGAGGATCCTAGCATGAATGTTGTCACTAGAAGTGGTGCAGCCACCAGTGAAGACAAAGGAAAGAAGCAGGATGCTAATCTTTGGATCCGAAAGGCACCTGAGAAAAAGGATGGATTTGACTTGCAGCATGAAAAAGACACTTTTGTAGAAGCAAAGAAGGGGTTTGCAGAAACAAGCACATCAAACTCAAGTAGAACTATGGATGTGGTAGGAGTAAAGGAAGAAATAAAGCCATTTTTACAATCTTGCATCAAACTATTGCGCAACAAGAAGGCAATAGAGAATATTCAAGCATTGATAGATAACTACGTAGAAAAGGAACAACCCTGGATGGAACATAAATCTATCAACACGATTTATAACAACATAAGAATAACTAGATGAGAGATGCACCTGACTGCTTAGATCGGTGCCTATGAGATGGATCAGGTCATTTTGGATCTCGGGTTTGATGCAAATGTATTACGTAAGAAAACTTGGTAGCGCATTGTAATATTCCAAAATTAGCCTACAACTAATTGGAATATTGATTTTGCTTTTGTCACCTAGCAGTTGAATAAATGGGTAATGAGGCTCATACATTTCTAAAATAGGAATAAAATCCCTTATGATGTGAAAATGGATCACTATTATGGTTGTATTTCACACCCTCATGTGTGAAAAGGGGCAATTGCATGTGGACAAGGTCAAGTTTGACCAAGTCAACAATGCTGGAATAGAAGGTGGAGATCATCTTTGGAGACAACGTAGTGATAGTGGGAGGAATATTCCTTGGTGGAGGAAACCCTAATGAGTGGGACCCAAGATGAGAAGGCTTCCATTTGTATATAAGGAGGGCAAGGCAGCCATAGCAAGACATGTTATGGATTATTGATTTTGTGGTCTGCATGACTATTTCCTTTCTTCAACTATTTAGTTGAGATTGTTGTGCTGCTTAGCACAAGACATTCCTATTTAGAATTCCTTCTCCTTTCTTGAGAGGCCTCTTGAGGGAGATTTTACTTCATTTCTTCACATCCAAGCTTCAGGCCAAGCCACCTCCTTCAGCTACAACATTATTTCTGTAGCAGTATAACATTGTGTTGCAGGGTGTTGTAGTGGACGTTTCACAACACCACTTCCGGAGCTTATTTTTCAGAGGGGGAAGCTTTCTTTCCTTTGGGAGATCAGTGAGGAAGCCCTTGGAGAAAATTTCATATATTGGCACTTGGCAACACTGTTTCTACATTTAATCATAAATCTTCCAGGAAATCACATAAGAAATTTAGGAACCAACGCGTTTCGAACTACCAACTGTAGTTCATCCCCTATAGCACAGTCCCTCTCCTTGATTGCATTATTTTTAGTGAGGGTTTGTAGTGATTTTTGAAGGGTGAGATCTTCAGTGTTAGGATCAGCCTTTTGTTGGAAATACTGAGAGGGGGGGGGGGGGTGAATCAGTATTCCTTTAAATTAGAGCATTAGTTAATCTTCAATTATTATCAGTGTTTGTACAATGATAGCAGCAAACAAGAGGAACACAAATGCACATATTTTTTAAGGTGGAAACCCACTCTGGGACAAAAACCACCTAATGCTTTTCTAATAATTATTTAATATTCAACTCCAATTGAAAATAAAGCTCCAACTTCCTAGAATCTAAAAAATAATTCTTCTCCAGCTCCCACTGGATGGATGCTCCAACGCCCGAGATTCTTCAGTAGTCAACTGAATGGATGCCCCAACACCCAATGAGCTACAACTCACCCTAGCACCACCCTACCACCCTATAGAAGAATAAAAGAAGAATGGACTCCGGTACCAGGGAAAATGGTCCACTTTACAATGATATAGAATGATGTAGAAGAAGAAGATATACTAGACCATAACCCCAACTTTGACACAACCACCTAATGATGATCCTAGACCTCCCAACAGTGCCTCTTCAACCCTTGGCAGATAGACACTAGTACAATTTGTACAATAATGTATTTACAATGACTAAGTACAATGATACCTTTACAATGATTGTATGCAGTGCTGCCCACTTGAAGACTTCATATGATGAACTTCTTGCTGCTGTTATGCACCTTGGTTGTTGCTCTTTTCATGCTACCCTTTGCTACACCTTGCTTTTCTTTGCTGCCATAGAAATTATGTTCGTTTGCAACCCTTGACAACACATGATCTAGATTTTTCTTGCCTTCTAGGAGCTCAATATTAAATCTGGTGTATCTATGTTATTTCAGATCCTCAATATCTGATTTTCAGTCTTGTAGTAGTCCTCTGAGTCATCTTTCCAATGCCATAGGTCGAACCCAATTTTGATTCTTCAAGAGAGAGTTATACCCAATCTCTCACAATGCCCTAATTATGGACTATTTTAGCAGAGTGCACTTGTACGGCGTGCCACATGTCATTGTTTCTTCATTTGGCTCTAAAATTGATAAGCACAAGGTACAGACTATGCAATATCTTCCACTTTTTACGAAATTCCAATCTGATACTCAGAGAGAGATTTATGACAAATTTACCAAGGTCGCTTCTTTGAGATGAATTCCAGGAGCCTACAAAAACCATGATTTCCACAAATCATATCTCCAAAAAATATTGCGCACCTTGATTTGAAATTTTTATAGTAGCTTCCTCACAATTTCTTCTTCACCTCATAAAAACTTCAGCTTCTGAACCTTCGTAGAAAAAACTTTAGAGCGCAAATGCCACGATGACTTGTTTCAGATGGCGAAATCCCTTGCATGAGGAAATGAGGATCACAATTTATATAAATGGTTAGGTTGAGAGGGGCTTCAACAAGTGAACATGGGAGGGATTTTAGGAGCTTAAAAAATATTAATTATGACTTTTCAATGACCCATGTCCCAACCCCATGGGTTTTAGCCCACTAACTGGGGGTACAAACTTCAAACATGAATATCTCTCAAACTGTGAGGAATTACATGGCATGCCATATATCAAAGGAAACATCTCGACAAGTAGAAACCATCAAAAGTATTATTGACCCAGAATATATTAATTTGGTAGGTCAAAATTCCCATGCAATATTGGGTTAGCCCCTGGTGCTACTTGGGTTGACATCAATGAAAACCGCTGATCAACAATCTCCCCCTTTGGCATTGATGGCAACACAAGTACTCCCCCTGCGATCATGAAAACTCTTCCTACAACATTCTCTCCCCCTTTGACATAAATGGCAAAGGGCAACTCCCCCCAAAACAAAACCATCCTGTGGACCTGTACACACTTCCACTCCCCCTGACACACAACCGTCTTGTAGACCTGTAATCTACTTCCACTCCCCCTTTATATTCTGAAAAAGGAAAATCTAATGAGAAATTGGGAGAATCCCAAGCTTCTGGCGAAGATATTCCAATGATGGTGAATATTTAATGTGATTCTTTTGGTGCTGCTTGGAATCTTGCTACTTGTCCAACTGCTTGCATAACATCTGGTCAGGAGGCTGTTACATATAGAAGACTACTTATCATAGATCTATACAACCTTTGATCCACATCCTTAGATGAGTCATCTATGCTCAATTTTCAACCTGTTACCATTGGAGTAAGGATGGGTTTGCAATCTTCCATTTTAAATTTCTTGAGCATTTCCTTGATGTACTTGGCTTGAAATATAAATATTCATTTCTCTTGCTGAGATATTTGAAGCCCTAAAAAGTACATTAGCTCACCAAGTAAAGACATCTCGAATTCACTTTGCATATTTGTAGCAAACTTCTTAATTAGTGGATCATCATTGCTACCAAATACTATATCATCCTCTTTAGCTATTAGCCGTGCTTTAGTTGCTTCATCTAGAACATATATGTCATTTGGAGCTCAACTTGTTGTAGCCACAATTTCACCATACCCACCTTTCCTAATTTCAAATTTTTTGGAGTTGAATAGTATTATGTCCTTGATCACACATTTTTCCAACACTAAGGAGATTGTGATTCATTTTTTCAATAAATAGAACATTATTGGCTAGAGCATCTTTGCTTTTGAGAGTGATGGTACCTGATCCTATAACAATTGAAGATCCATAATTTCAAAAGGACATGATTCCATATTGCTTCTATTTCATAGATACAAATATCTTTCTATCTTCAGTCATATGCGTTGAGCAACTGCTATCAACATACCACACATATTTTTTGTTTTGAGCCTTGAGAGAAAGAGCACAATTATCAGTCTTCTTCTTCCTCCATGTTTGTTCGTGTTGCGGTTTCGAAGATTCTTTTGGACAATTTTTAAGTCTAAAGTCTCTGGCTATGTGTCCAAAATTCTGACATTTGTAACTTTCCATATTATTTTTTCAAATCTATTCATGTTTAGTTGAGCCCTAGGAGGTTCATATTTGACATATCTCTTATAATTTTATTGGTTCCTTGGGTACGTGCAACATTCTACAACTTTATGACCAAATTTCCCATTGAATACTGAGTGTACACCAAAAATGTTTTGGTACCTAGATGGAAATTTTGTGGAGGAATGTCTTCAAGAGAGTGATTCAGCAGGTCTTGTCCAATGAAGTCTACATGCATGTCAAATCTCATAGGTTCATTGTATTTTTTTTGTAGAAGGTCCTGCTTCTTCTTCTTTGTAACAGATGCCGGTTTTTAGTTGGCAGATGTTCAGTTGTTTATGAGTTCTTCCAATGCCCTTGAGTTGTTGGCATAGTTTTGGATAGTTTTTCCTTTCTTCACTTCCTCATGCAGCGAGACTACTTCGGCTTCTAATTCTTCCCTTTATTGGTTGCTTTCTTCCAACTTCTTTTGAAGTGACTCTTCAATGCATTTTTGTTATTCAAATTCAATCTTGAGACCTTGAACTTGTTCTTCAAGAGTATTGGAATGGATCTTCTTCGCCTTGAGATCTTTTATAAGCTTGATTGCTTCCTCATAAAATTCTTCTATGGTCCATCCTTCTTCTTCGTTGTTTGATACCTCTTGTTTATTGTGCTTGGCCATAAACAATACTCTCTCTTTGGCTTCTTCTTCATTGTCATTGTATTCATCGGATGATGAGCTATCTTCTTTAGAGAGAAAGTTCCTTTTGGATCCTTGCTTGTTGAATTTCTTAAAGCCTTTCTTTCCTTTTGAGTTTCCATTACTTCTGTTTGGAAATTTCTTTATAAAATGCCAACCTCATTATATTGAAACATATCAATGGAAGTTTATCTTTGAATTGTCCCTTACCAATTTTGAGTTTTGATAGTGATAAGCATATTCTTCATCTGAAAGTCCTTCTTCATCATCTCCACTTTTCTCACACTTGGGTGTGTCTTTTAAATTGGTATCCTTATTGGTTTTCTTAGATAGAATGAGCAGTTTCTAGATGCGAAGTACCCTCTTCTTCATCAAGTCTCATTTCATATGCTATGAGAACTCCATGTAATTCCTCTTTGCTGAGTTTGTCCAGATTTGCATTGTATTCTAAGACCAATACCTTTGGGTTGAATCTCCTTGGTAACATTCTAAGAATCTTCCATATAATAGTCTTCTCGTCAACTAGCTCTCCCAATCCTTCCAGAGTATTGGTTATTTCATCAACGTATTGGAAGTAGGCAGCAATGTTGCAATCTTCTTTCATTCTAAGTTGCTCAAATTTTGCTCTATAGATTTGAAGCTTTTCTTCTTTGACATTTGAGTCACCTGCATATATATTCTCCAGCTTGTCCCTTACATTTTTGGTAGTTTTACAACCCAACACCTTATGATAAGCAGATTCAATAAGTCCATTAATAATAATATTCTTTTCTTTTGCATCATTTACCAAATTATTCTTACCTTGTTCATCCACGGTTGATGTAAATCCATTTTGAACAATGTCCCATACTTTGTAACCTTTCACCAAGAGATAGACCTCCATTATTCCTTTCCAGAGTGCAAAATTATTTTCATTGAACATAGGTACACCATTCTTGGTATGCTCCATGACCTCCTTCCAGCTGTTAAACTGCTATTGAAGGAACCAAGATCTGATACCAATTGTTGGAAATATTGAGGGGGGGTGAATCAGGATTCCTTTCAATTAGTATTATTATTAATCTTTCAGAGCATTAGTTAATCTTCAATTATTATCAGTGTTTGTACAATAATAGCAGTAAACAAAAGGAACACAAATTCACACAGGTTTTAAGGTGGAAACCCACTCGGGACAAAAACCACTTGAATGATTTTCTAATGATTCTTTAATATTCAACTCAAATTGAAAATAAAGCTCCAACTTCATAGAATCTAGAAAATCATTCTTCTCAGGCTCCCCCTTTGGATAGAGCGCTCCAATGCTGAGATTCTTCGGTAGTTAGCATTAGGATACCCCAGCGACCAATGGGTTGAGCTCACTGCCACAGCACCACTACCCCTTTAGAAGAATAAAGAAGAATGGACTCTGTGATACCCGGGGAAAATGGTCCACTTTACAATGATATAGAATGATGTAGAAGAAGATGTCATAGACCATAACTAGCTTTGACACAACCACCTAATGGTGATCCTAGACCTCCGAACACTGCCTCTTCAAACCTTGGCAGATAAACACCAATACAATTTGTACAATAATGTATTTACAATGACTAAGTACAATGATACCTTTACAATGATTGTATGCAGTGCTGCCCACTTGAAGACTTCATATGATGAAAGTTCTTCTTCTTTGTTATGCACCCTTGTTTTCTTCTCTTGTCATGCTCTTTGTTATCCCCCTATGAAATTTTTGACAAGCAAATACGGGGCTAAATCATTTTCGACTCTTCAAGGAATGCATTTCCTCTGAAAACACAGTCTCCTTGAAGCCTCTTCATGTCTTTTATCCTTTGACAAGTCCCCTCTGCTGATTCCCCTTTTAAAGCCTCTCTGTCATGTGAAGAAATGCCCAAAGGCCTCCTCTCCCCTTTATTTTTCCCTCATCTAACCTATTTTTATTCCCCCCTTGTCTTCCCCTTCTATTCCCCTTTTACCCCTCAAATCCTCCCGAAATCCCCTTTAATTTCTTCCCCTACCCCTTGTTTTCCCTTTTCTCCCCTTGCTTCGCCTATCGTTTCCCTTCTTCGCCTTTAAAACCCATTAAAATGGGCCCAAAACCCCTTTTCGACCTTATTATAGGGCTTAGCCCCTTTTCCGCCAGCCCCTTTCAAACCACTTCCCCACATGCCCGTCACCTAAGACCAAGCGCTTAAGCCTTGGGGGCCAATCGCAATCGAAACAACCGGTGGGTGCATTTCCTTTGTAATACTCAAAAAACCCGATGCGATTGTTTTATTTCGATAAGTCCCGCGGTGCGTTCCGCACCGTTGATCTACCCTGATGATCCAACAGCAATCGCTCTCCCCTGTCGATTGCAATAGGAAGTTTGTGAGCGTCTAATTTTTGTGCCCTTCCGATTGCATCCCTTCCGATTGCATCTCCCCCGATTACTTCTCCGCCGTCCATTTCCTCCCAGATCCAACGGTCAGCGCTCTCTCCGCCCGATCGTTGATCGCTCGTCTTCCCTAATCGCAATCGGAAAGGTTTATGTGTGTCACCCTTGGCTGCCCCCGATTGCAGTAGTTTCGATTCAATCTCGGCCGTTGATCCTCTCCTGGATCCGATGGTTCAAATCTAATCGCCCTCCGCCTCCGTTGGGTCCCACCTCGTACGATCTTCCTACCACATTTCATTACATTTCCTTCATTCCCTTTGTATTTCCTCCGTTAATAAAACCTTCGCATTTCACATTAAATTTTAATGAATCATCCTTCGCCATTGTTCCATTGTGTCCGTTGTTTCCACAGTCTTCACCGCCTTTCCTCCGCCGCTCTGTCACCACCTCTCCGGCCTCTGCAGCATTCTCCATCACTTCCCGGGCTTGTAACAGTTTATCCCATTATGCAGGAAGTGCAGAGAGGCCATTTCGACCGCCCAGCGAAGCAGAAGAAGAAGGATTTAAAAGGGATTAATGCTTATTATCGATACAATTAACGTTTTAATCCTGCGGTCAAAGAATTAAGGCACAGTTTGAAGACTTGAGCACGCAAAGGGTCATATCCGCGTTTTAATATCAGCAGGACATTTTCCTTCAGATGTACGCCGTCCCTACAGCAATCTCCATTCCTCCTCGAGCCCTGAGATAATTAAATGCACTGACTGAAGCTCGTTTCAGGTAGTCAAGCAGGAGTAATGGAGGTAGGGAGAGGACCTGCAGACTTCTATCCATGTCATTTATTTCAGAGTGGCAGCACAGAGCTCCAAGCACCACCAGGACTCCAAAGAAACATCCGAGGTCAATTCTGACCTGACAGAGATCTCCGAACCAGATTACAGAGTACCACAGCGATGCAGGAAGCCACTGAGTGGTATGGGCGTGAACACTTCCGCCTTACTATCTTAATGAGTCTCATTCAATGGTTCATCTACCTCTATTTCCTCTCTTCTCATATAAAAGATCCCCAAGAACGTATTGTAAAGGTTGTTGCCTTGCTGGGCATCTGCTGTTAGAGGGATTCAGTTTGACTGTTAGAACAACCTTGGGAGGAAGTTGCAGAGTAGTTTGTATGTAATAGGCTGGGAGGAGAAGTTGGGACTGTATTATCCATTGAGCCATATTGTACATGACTGGTTTTGCATCAATTAATCAAAGCACATTTCACAGGATCCTGGTCTATTACTATTGGTGATGTTTTTCTTAACTCTGTTATTTACATTTTCATACTATTTCATGTTCTTCTGGGCTTGCATCAGAATGATGGTATAGGATTCACCCTTGTTAGGTTCCCTATGCTGTCTGCTCTCCTTGCCATCAATGTTTTCTGCTAAAATGTGTTATCCAAGAGTAGATTCATGGGTTTAACCAGTGCAGCGGATGTTATTTCCTGCTGGCTGATGTATGAACTTGGGGGTTTGCCACTTGGATGCTTCTTTTTCAAATCTATCTCTGTTTTTTCCCTTGGAGTTGCTAAAGCAGACCTGGAGTTAAATGACCTCTGGTCCGATCTATAAGCTGCCCCTTTGTCCACCTTTGAGAGCTGCCTTCGAGTATGTCCAAGCAGGTCTATAGTTAAATGACCTCTAACCTGATCTATAGACAGAAATTCGGTTGCTTTCCTTCTTTCACTTTCCTCCTTAATGTTCCATCCCACCATCTATCTAAAAAGATCCTTTAGTGTAGATGACTTGCCCTTTGAAAGCCTTGGCTAGTGGATGCAAGTAATTCCCTTTCATGACTCCATAGCCCAATGGATGGCACTGTCTTGGCTCATTCTCCCTGCTGAAACAACCTTCTGTTTTTTTCCTTTCCTTCCATTGCTTTCCCAGTCCATGATCCCCTAACCAACCCAGCAACCCTTCAACCAAAACATTTAAAACCCCCCTCTGTGCTTCATAACTAGCCTAACATCTTATTTTTGAGCTTCAAAGATACATCATTCTTTGTTTTATTGGAGAGATCCCTCTCCGGGTCCAGGAGGGCTAGATCCTAGGGCCCCAAAGTGGTTTGATGTTGTCTCATCTTTTGGTATTGCCAAATCACCTTGGCTCACAGAACCCCAATACTAC